>BHFT01045348.1:0-17996 GCA_004320025.1 Laticauda laticaudata | reverse complement strand
TGGCAGTGTCTCCTTTTGTGACCTTTGGACAAGCAAGGTCAATGGGGAAGCCCGATCCACTTAACGACTGTGTGACCAAATTGAGAACTGTAGGGATTCATTTAACGGACAAGGCGAGAAAAGTCACAAAACGTAACAAGCTCCCTTCACCAATGTCTCCCTTAACAACGTAAATTGTGGGCTCTATTGTGGTCGTACATTGATGACTATCGATTGGTACTTCCAGTTCCTGGCCTAAGCTGCCCCTTGGGGGACAATGGATTTGCTTAACGACCAGGGTGTTTGCTTAACAACCATTATAAAAAGCTTATAAAATCAGAATTTCCTTGACGTAAAACGGGAGGGGCGATGAAATTTCATAAATAAAATAAAATCAGGCACGGCGACCTTCTGACCCACTTAATGACCTACATGACCCACAATTGTCGTAAGTAGAGGACTGCCCATACTTGCTTCTTATGCCACTGAGGAAGGGGCAGTTGTTCCAAAAGACTGCCATGACTGAACAGGAAAGAGCGGGGAGGGGATTTATCTGAGGTTGGACTGGATGCCTTTGGAGGGCCCCTTGCCACTCTACGAATTTAGGAAGGAAAGAAAGCACTCCATCCATGCTCAGATGCACTCTTTTCGTGATCCCAGCAGGATCCTAATGCAAAAACCCTTTTCTTCTGTCAACCCAAAACTTTTTTTGGAGGGGAGGGGAGAGATTTGGAGAGACAAAAGGAAGTTACACAAGGGAGAAAAAAAGGGGCGTGTGTGTGTGATGTGTCGTGTGTGTGTATCGTTGGTAGTGTCAAAATCATTTGCAATACTGAAAAGGAATTATCGGAAGGTTCGATCCGTCAGGCCAACTTTTCAATCTCTAAACAGGGAAGTGGATAAATAAAAGATTTCCTAGCGACAGACAACGAAGGAACACGGATCTCCTTTTCTTCACAGCACTAACAACAAACCAAACGCACCAAACGCAAAAACTCTGCCACACACCGTCTCTTCAAGGACTCATAACCCCCACCATCCAAGGGGTCGGTTTTTTTGGTAAGAACCTGTCTAAATCCCTCCCCACAATATGGATGGCGTTTTTTCGTTCGCCCGATAAACCTCATGCATAATAATTTCAACTTGCTATTGGAGAGCAACATCAACTGAAAAACACAGTCTGGCTTGGAGCAGACCCAGAACAACAGGAACAAGCAACAACGAGGAGGAGTCGGGTGGGGTGGGAAACTTTCTGTGGGAAAAGACTTCCGAGGCCCGCATTCCCAAGGTGACCTCTGCCGCAATGCACAGATGTTTGCTTCCAGGCTTGCAACCAAGCAAGGGAGGGGAAAAGGTAGGGTGAGGGAGACTAGGTTAACCTCCACCTAACTCCTGCCGCCAAAGCAGACCCCCCCTCCCTCAACACCCCCCCCAGGGAATCTGCCAGCAGAACCCTCTCCCGTCCAAAATGCAGCCACGCCACGTCCACCTGGGAGCCCGTGCCAGTCGCGCCTGATGGCCCGCCACTCCAGGGCGAGGCCACCTTCTCCCTTCCTCCTACGGGGTGGATCAGCTGTCTGAACAGAGCCTGACGTCAATGCCCTGCTCCCCGAGTGTCGTGTATAACCAAGATTCCCTCCGCTATCTTCCACTCTTTGCTGTGGGATTACTCTCCCACTCATTTTTGTGTGTCTCTCCTCCGATGCTTACTCACACGACTTCACCTGCGCTGTGCCAGGCTGGCTATGTCTCGCATCTATCTTTCCTCTTCTATATCGCTTTCGCCACTACTTCCGTCCTCTTATGGCATAAAACTATGAGCTATTCTACAAGTAGGAAACGCACGAGGCGGCATCAGCTCTCTCATATAACTTCCAATGCGCGCACGACGGTGCGATCTGAATGTAGACGCGCGTTATCTTTCAGTTTTGAGATGAGGCAACTGGTAATATCCTAACCACCGGTAGGAGGCAGAGAGATAGACATGTGTGCTGTGGAGCTTTCTGCGATCTGGGAACAGAGGTGGAAACTTGAGTGTTTGTCGAATGCTGGTTCTGACTAGCGGGCCGGGAGGGGGCCATTGGAGTGGCTGGTTCGCTGTATAAGCATTATTCCCTCCTTGCATAGATCTGGTCTTGGAGTAAGGTGGAGCTAGGAGTGTACACATCGTTCTTAGGTCTGGTGGGGATTAGGATCACTTACAGGGAAGAGTGGTAGTGAATCGTGTCATTTAGGGTGTGATGTTAATTCACAGAAATAGTGTGTGAGGGCTGCGATACGCAGATGGCAGCTGCAGGACGCTCACATATAGTCAGGTTCCAAGAGACAACTTATACCGTCCACAAGTTTCGGACTCTCTGGCCTTCCTTTGCTTTGGCCGCGCCTTGGGCAACGCCTGCCGGCGCTGGGATAGGGGAACGGAACCGTGGCACCGGGGAGCTCGGGGCTGCCGCTCCGAAGGGGGAATCAGAAGAGGGAGTGATCTGAGGAGTGGGATGTGCCGGAGGGCAGGCGCGCCGGGGCAGGGTTGAAGCACACACGAGAGGACTGGCAGCGTGCTGCAGGCTACTTCAGTCAAGCGCACAGGTTTTCAATAGGTCCGGCTTGCTGAAGGCCAGCAGGGGCTGTCCGAACCGCACTCTCGCATCACGCCACGCGCGCCATCACACGAGTGTATGGTTTGTTGAGTGGAGCGTGAAGGGGCGGGGGGGTTATGCAGAGGGGAGGAGATAGCAGGGAGACAAGCATTACGCACAGGTAACTACCAGGCCAACAGGAAAGAGGAGGAAGGAAAAGAGGAGCTGAGTCATGCATGTGTCTAGGGTGAAAGGACTGTCACTGAGAATATGAGGCCGTAAGAGGATACGAGAGATGGACGTGAGCGAAATAGCTGCAACATGCGCCGAGGGAGACTCAGTGTATAATAACGAAGGAATAGGATGACAGACACGCACGACTGCGAAGCGGAGGAGAGATGAGGCTAGCCGCGGCGAGAGTGAGGTGTGGAGCTAAGGCCGAAGTGCAGCGGTGGACGGGGCAGAAAAGAGGGACGACGGGAGAGGAAAGGAGGCAGGAAGGAAGGAGAGCGGAGGTGGTAGACTGGAGGCCAACGCGCACACGCAGGAAGAGAGTGTTAAGAGCTGTAGAAAGGAAAGAAGAAGAGGAAGAGGGAGGAGGACGAAGGGAGAGGTGAAGGAAGATTGAGGAGGAAGAAGTAGGAGGCAAGGAGGAAGAAGAGGGAGGAGGAGGCCGACGGAAGGCAAGAGGAGAAAGAGCAAGAAGAGGAAAGAAGAAACGGGAGGAGGAGGAGGAGAGGAGAGGAGGAGGGCGAAGGAAGCCAAGGAGGAGAAAAAGGAGCCAAGAGAAAGGAAGAGGAATACCAGGAGAAGAGGAAGAGGAAGGAGGAGGAAAGGAGGAATAGAATGAGGCGGGTGGAGCGAGGAAGAGAGGAAGGAGGAAGCGCGCGAAGAGGAGAAAAAGGAGGAAGAAACGGAAGAGAAGAGGAGGAGAGGAGGAGGAGGGAGGAAAGACAAAGGAAAAAGGAAGAGCAGGAGGAGGAGAAAAAAGGAGGAAGAGGAAAAGGGCTGAGTGAAGAGGAGAGGAGGACGTAAGAAGGGAGAAAGAGAGACGGACGCCGAGGAAAGAGGCCAGGAAGAAGAGGATTGAGGAATGAGGAGAGCGAAGACAGAGAGAGGAGGAGTGAAGAAGAGGGAAGTGACAGGGCGAAAGAGGCAAGGGCAAGGGTGGCAGGAAGAAGGGAGGAAAAGGAGGAGGAAAGCAGGGGACAGCGAAGAGGATGAAGGGAGGACAAAGGAGGAAGACGCAGAAAAAGGAGGAGAAAGAGTAAAGAGAGAAGAGGACAGGAGGAGGAGAAGAGAAGAGGAGGAAAAGAGATAGGAGGACAAGGAAGAGAGGAAGAGGAGAAAAAGGAGGACAAAGAAGACAAAGGAAGCGAGAGAAAGAGGAGAAAGGACAGGGCACGCAAAGGGAGGCGAAAAGAAGGAAGAGGAGGCGGGAGGAGGAAGAAGAAAAGAAAGGAGGAGAGGAGGAGAAAAAGAGGAGAGAAGGAGGAAAGGAAGATGATCAAGGAAGAAGAGGAACAGGAGATAATGGAGGGATGGGGGGAAAGAGAAAGAGGACGCAATAGAGAACGAAGGAATTCAGGAGAGGAAAGGAAGAGGAAGAATCGAGGTAGTGAGGAAAGGTGGTATCGGGAAAATGAGGGGGTGCAGAAAAAGTGAAAGAAGAGTAGTGGGAAATAAGAGAGAAAGAGAGGAGGAAGAAAAGAAGAGGAGGAATAGGAGGAGAAGACGCCAGACTGGGGAAGAGATGAGGTAAAGCAAGAGAGGAGGAGGAAAGAAGAGGAAGAAGGAAATGGAGGGGGAGGGCGAGCCGCCTGTCCGTTCTACACCCGAAGAGCCGGCCTGTCGGCTTGCATGTGGTCGGGTCGTCCGGCCCGAGAGAGCGAGTGCGAGGGCTGGTGCTCGGCTCGAAGACGGTTTCGGTCGCGGGCTGGGGAGGGGCTGTAAAGAAGAAATGAGCCAAGAGGAGGGGCTGGCGGGGACGACCCCCCGCCCGCCAGAACCGATTCCCATGCACGGGATCCGCGAGTCGGGGAAGGCCAACTTTCCCGGCTGGGTCCGGCAGGGGGGATCCCGGGTCAGACGTCACGTGCGATCGTCGCGGACAGGCGGTTGGCTGACGCGGAAGCCCCCCCATTCGCAGACCTCCCACCTCCCAGTTTGGTGCAAATCTCCAATCTCCGCCCTCGCCAATCATTGGCGAGGACTCCAGATGGTCTGGGTGGAGTAGGGTTTACGGAGGCCCATGGGTGAAAAAGAGAGATACCCCGAAAGACTGGGGGTGGGTGCAGTGGAAGTGTTCTCTCTTTCTTTCTCTCGTTCTCTCCTCTCTTTTTTTTCTCTCCTCTTCTTCTCTTTCTGTCTTCTCTCTCTTTCTCTTTTCTCTTCCTCTCTTTTTTCTCTCTTCTCTCTGTCTTTCTGCTGTTCTCTCTCTTCTCTCTTTGTCTCTGTCTCTCCCTCTCTTTTCTTTCTGCTCTCCTCTCTCTCTCTCTCTTCTCTCTCTTTCTCACTTTCTCACACACACAACACAACACAACACACATCACACACCACCACACACACACACACGATCAACAACACGGCAGAGACTGTAGCTTTATTTAGCTGGAGAGAAACAAATTTTTAAAAAAACTATAATCTTCAAAGGCCACAAAATAGGGATATACAGCCTTTTCACGCGCGTAGGAATTGTTGGGGTAATCTAGAAAGGTACAAGGGGTGCGCGGGGAGCAAATCAAGAGATAGAGAGAAAAGGAAAGGGCTGTCGTTCTAGTATCAAGCAATTAGACTGCCCTGGGGATATTAACTGCAGCCAGTAGTGTTCCAGGTCACGGGGCTAACTTCCTTATTGAAACAAGAAACAGAATGATGGGAGAGGGGAATGCATGCAGCAGGAAAGACTTTTGACCCCTCCTTTTCTTCTTCTTGCCTTCCTTCCTTGCCTTCCTTCCTTCCTTCCTTTCTATCCTTCTAATCTTCCTTCCTTCCCTCTTTTTGCCTTTTTCACCTTCTTCCTTATATTTACCTAATGTCTTTTTTCCCTAAACTTCCTCCCTCCTTCTTCTCTCTTTTTTTTGCCTTTCTCATCTTCCTTCCCTTTCTTTTCTAATTGTTCTTGTTCTTCCTAAACTACTTCACCTACTCTCTGTTAATCATAATAATAACAATCATCATCATAATCATATCATCATCATCATCATCATGAGAACTTAGTCCCGAACTAAATACTCTAAATGCTCTGATGGTCATTTTGAAAAATCCTTTCTTAGGGAGCCCCTAGAAGCCAAGAGGAACAGACAGGCCACATTTCAAGTTTGTAGGCTTAACAATTCTGGAGATTTTGTGATGACGTGTGAGCGGCATTTCACTTTTATACATATAGATACATAGGATTATTTATGATAAAATATTCACATATACATATATTTTGCATAGGCTGATGTCATAATAGATTGAGGGAAAATTGTTCCCCCACCCTGCTCGTTCCTTGTCATCTTTGTTCATTTTAATGTTAATTTTAAATGTTAATATTTATCATCTTAATATTTTAAAAGTTTTGCCGTGCCATTTTTATTCTGCATTAATTCTGTCTACAGTCCCCTCTAGGTGAAATGAGAGGCAATAAATGAATAAAATAATAAATTTACCTATAAGCTGCCTCAAGCCCAGGTAGTTTGGGCCGATAAAGTTGAATTATGACCATTTTTCTACACTTATGACCATTGCAACATTCCCATGGTCACGTGACCAAAATTCAGCCACTTGGCAACTGACTCGTATTTATGACGGTAGCAGTATAATCCCCCTTTGCCAGCAAAGTCGATGGAGAATTCAGATTCACTTAACAACTGTGGCAAGAAAAGTCGTAAAACGGGACAAAATCCACCTGTCTCACTCAGTGATGTACATTTTGCCCTCCATTGCGGTTGTAATAGAGAACTACCTATATAGGTCTAACTGCCAATACTACCATGTTTCCCCGAAAATAAGACCCTGTCTTATATTTTTTATCTCCCCAAAAAGGCACCAGGTTTTATTTTCGGAGGAAGTCACCCACTGACTAACCTCTCTTGCCCCCGGCCTCCTTTTAGCTGTCAGAGGCCTTCAGGAACTTCTGCGGCCAGGAAGGCTTCCCTGAAGGCCTCTGCAGCCGATAAGAGACCTCAGGATCGATCCAGAGCTTTGCTCTCAGCTCCAGAGGCCTTCAGGAAAGCTTTACCAGCCTTGCCGGCTGCAGAAGAAATGGGCCGGCCAGGCAGGTGTCAGCAGGTGTGTGCGAGGGCTGGCTACACCTGTCCAAAGGTAAGTAACAGGGCAGCTCCACCCTCCATCCCCACCCTAACTTAATTATTAACCGTGCACTCTGGAGTGGATGGGATCTGAATTAGGGCTTATTTTGGGGGGTAGGGCTTATATTGGGCGCACATGTAAAAAATCAAGCTAGGACTTATTTTCAGGGTTGGTCGTATTTTCAGGGAAAGAGAGGTATTTTCTATTTCTGACAACAAAAATCTGTAAACGACGGGGAGCACGAGGCAGAAAAACAGATGCCATTTTGCCGAGAGAAACTGGGAAGGAACTGAATTTAAGACGATTAGCTGAGAGACAGGAAGGTGAATCCTGCTGATTGGCAAATATTTCAGACAAGACCAAATAAACCCATTTAAAAGAGGAAGTCTCTTCAGTGTGTTTCCCAATTTCCGCCACTTCCTGACGGCTGAACTTCACGACCCAGAATTCCCTAGCCAGCAAAAGCAATGGCTGAGGATGCTGGGAGTTGAAGTCCATACGGACAATTTTATTGATTGATTGATTAAACTGGTTTGCCGACCCCTAATTCTTGGCTTATGTTCCCGAATGGAACCGGAATTTCTCTTGCGAAGCAAAGCAGGTGTTAATTTTACGACCTTTGGTGTCACGGTTCTTGCAGTTGTTCAGTGAATTCCGCCAGTCGTTAAGTGAATCTGGCTTCTCTCATTGATTATCCAAAGCCCCCTGGGAAAGCCACAAACATTGATCAAGAGACCCCCAGGGATGCTGCAGATATCGTAAATACATGCCTGTTGCCAAGCGCCCGAATTTTGATCACATCATTGTGAGAACAGTGATAAGTGTGAGGAACAAATGCAAGTCACTTGTTTCATTGCTACTGTAACTTTTGACAGGTGCAAAGTGAATGGTCGTAAGTCAAGAAATATCTGCATGTTTCGGCCAGTGCTTTTCAAACTTTTCAGCTTTAAGAGGGGAGGACTTCCACTCCCAGAATCCCCCAGCCAGCCATACTGTGGATAGGGAATTCTGGGAGTAGAAGTCCCCTCCCCTTAAAACTGCCAAGGTTGAGAAATCTAGTCAAGGCCAAGTGTGGCTTACACAGCCAATAAAGAAATTAAAAACTAAAACGAATCCAACTGACCCCATAAGCCAGACTTAATTTAATTAAAAAATTAATTCAACTTAATTTAATTTAACATTGCAAAACAAGGAATTTCCACATTTGGGGGGAGGGCTGCCTCCTTGCAAAAGATGCCATCATGATTGGCAGGCCCCCCTTCCTTCTCTGCTCTTCACCTTCCTACCACAAAGGTCCAACCAACTCAACTTCCTCCAGTTAAAAGTTTATTTTTAAATAAGGAAGTCTGAGTAGCAAGCGAGTAGTTAAAGGAAGTGCAGTACCAGGCTCCAGCCACCAGAGGGCGCAGCTAGCCCAGACCATAGATGATAGGGGAGGATTAACAAATTGGAAAAAAAAGTTTCTGGTTGAAAAAAATGCCTTTGTCCCTTTGCATAAAAAGGAAAGGTGGCCAACATTTATTAAAGCATATCAGTGGGCAGCCTGTGTTAAGTACAAACTCTTTGGGGAAAAATATAAACTTGAGTTTCTCACGCAGCAAATCTGCAACCCTCCTCAACTTACAACCACATGTTGTGGTCCGGAGTTGGCAGCAGAGTTGGACAGTGGGGAGGAACATGGGCCAGGCCTGGAGCCTGGGGAGGGCTTGGATGAGGGTCCTGCATCCGATAGAGGGATGGGGCCAGGGCCACCTGGGGAGTCATGTGCTGACTCCAGAGCCTCCAGAATCTGACATCAGTAAGGCAGAGGAACAGCGGGAGCCTGTTCCCAGTGTGCGCTTGCACAGAGCTGTTGGCAACCACTGCTATAGGTGACATCTCCCGCCAGCTAGGCTAGCTAAAATGTATGGAAATCAATCACCCAACTGTTGGAAGTGCTTGAAAGAACAGGGTACTTACTACCATGTATGATGGTCCTGTAAAAAAGCTCAGGAGTTTTGAGTACAAAATTTGGACATGGCTAGAGGGAAAGACAGGGCTAAAAACTTGTTACAAACCAAAGGTATTTTTATTGGGAATAATGGAAGAGAAATTTAGCAAAGCCGATACCTTTTCAATTATACATGTCATCACGGCAGCAAGAATGATATTCACCCAAAATTGGAAAGCAAGTGAAATTCCTAGCTGACGGTACTATGATTGATAAGATATTACAATGCACTGAAATGGATAGGTTGATGTTAGAATTGGAAGACCAAGATGACAATCAGAATGCCACAAAATACGGAATAAATTTTACTTCTGAAATGAAAGGGAGTTCATAAAACTGAAATAAAAACCTAAAGTGAAATAGGGAAGAGGTGAAGGATCTCATAATTGAGGAATAATGAGAAAGATTTTTTTTAAAACTACAAAGTTAAAATGTATATACGTAAACAAATGTATATAATTGTACAGAACTTCCTTATCTTTCTAAATGTAAAATGCAGACAGAAATGTATGTCAAAGAAGTCTACCAGGTTCAATGTTTTTAATGTTTATAGTTAATAAAATTTATTATTAAAAAAAAATTGGTCTCAGAACAAGGGAGCATCATTAATGTTAAACACAGGTGTCCAACTTTGGCATCGTTTAAGATCTATGGACTTCCACTCCCAGAATGACCCAGCCTACTATGTAGAATATAAATAAAATAAATTAGGAACTGAAAATCTATTGTTAAGCAGAGCAGTCCTTAAGCAAGTCACTGCAATTGCACCCAAATCTGCCTTTTCTTTTTTTTTTTTGGCACAGTCATTAAGCAGATCACAGCAGATGTTAAATCACACATGAAGTGACTGTAGCCTGAGTCCTTCCTTATTATTGGCATTGGCACTGATTTTGCTTGTCGGAAAGAGAATGGGAACACATTCAGTTGCTATGTGAAATCAACAGTTGTTATGTGCACACATGTGTGCTCCAGATGTTTTTGTTACATGTGGCTGAGACCACCAAAAGGCAAGGAGACCCCACCCCTCCAGAGAATAGAGATCTCATTCTCTCGTTATCTCCAAGCCTTTAAAACAGAGGTCTCCAAACTTGGCAACTTTTAAGACTTGTGGACTTCAACTCTCAGAATTCTCCAGCATAGTTGAAGTCCACAAGTCTTAAAAGTTGCCAAGTTTGGAAATCTCTGTTTTAAAACTTTAAAACTGGCAGTCCAAAATTGACCTCAATTTTGTTTAAAATTTAATTTAAAAATGAATTTAAAATATAATTTGAAAAAAAACTTTAAAACTGATAGTCAGTTGATAGTGAGCTCAAATAATGTTTTGAACTTTAATTTAAAAATGAATTTAAATTTAAAGAAAACTCTGAAGCTGAGAGTCAAAATTGAGCTCAAATTATTTTTTAAACTTTAAAAATGAATTTGAAATTTAATTCAAAAAACTTTAAAACTGACAGTCAAAATTGAGCTCAAATTATTTTTTAAACTTGAATTTAACTTTAAAAGTATAGTCCACAATTGAGTTCAATTTTTTAAAAAACTGAATTTAGTTTAGTTGACTTTAATTTAGAAATGAATTTAATTTTTTGCAGGAACACAAGGCTTGTGTAGCTTGCATTGCGAACAACATGAGGTAGTGAGGGGAGGGGGGAAAGGGCGGAGGGGGAAAACTTGCCCCACTTGCCCTACACACCTCGCCTGGCCACCGGGCTGCTTCTTTCCGCTTCTTCCTTCTTCTGCTTTTGGCTGCAGGCAAGAAAAGCAGCCAAAGTCATTCTTTCTCTCCCCCAAACTCCACCAGAAATGAGTCTTTGTGACCCTGCAAGGCCTCCTGCTCCAAGAGGCTGCGAAGACTCATTTCTGGCAGAGTTAGGAGAGAGAAAGAAAGACTTTTGCGGCTCCTGCTGCTTTCTTTACATGAAGCCAAAAGTCTCTCCCTTTCTCTCTCTCTCTCTCTCTCTCTTCGAGAACGGAGCTGGAGGCAATATTCTGCGATCCCAAATAAAAAACTATCGATTGTAGGAAAACGGGGTGGGGGATTTTCCTGCAGACCTTTTTTTTTTGGATTTTTTGGTCCATGGGATTTAAAAGTATGAGTTGGGTGGTCCCTGAGGTCCAAAAGGTTGGTGATCCCTGGACTAGATGACCTCCAAGGTCCCTTCCAACTCTTGTTATTCTGTATTTTATTTTCTGTTAAAAGCAGCCACTGGTACCTTTTTCCAGTGCTGTTGTAAATTCAAAACGGTAAAAGAAATGTTGTAAATTGAGGGCTACCTGTATAAATGTTTTTCTCAGCGATTCTAAGAAATATTCACAGTACGAATTGAACATGAATTGCTTGCAAGGAGTCTCTGCGGCACTTAAGCATAGGAAGCTCACCGTGGTGCCCAGACCATCGGCAGGGATGGGCGAAATGCTTTGCGACGTCCCTCCGTCGTTGCCGCCATCCGGATTGCGGGCACCCAGTTGGGGGGACATGGTGGGCGATTCGTCAATGTAGGGCATGGTTTCCGAGCTGCCAGGCCGAATTCTGACCTCCTCGTTGCCCTCCGCATCATAATCCTCCGGGGGGTAATTGAAGTCTGAGGGGTGAAAAAAGGAAGGAAGGAACCAGAAATGGTTGTGAGAAAGGACAAGGAGATGGAGAAACCTGGGATTTAGCCACCCAATCACCAGGCAACAATGAGTTCTAGTCCCGCCTTAAGCGTAAAAGCCAGCTGGGTGACATTGGGCCAATCACCAGGTGACAGTGAGTTCTAGTCCTGCCTTAGGCATCCAAGGAAGACCTGATTTGAACTGTTTCGTGATGCCATCTTTTCAACCAGTTCCCCCTTAAAAACACCCCCAAAACCTAAGACAAAAGAAACCAGATTTAATCCAGCACCGACCTGAAACATTTACAGGTTAGTCCTTGACTTCTGACCACAACACAGCCCTCTCCCATTTTTGTTGTTAAGCAAGTCAGTTGTTAAGCGCTCTTTTTTACAGCCTCTCTTGACCCAGTGGTTTAAGTGCATCCCTGCAGCTGCTAAGGTCATTAAGTGAATCTGGCTTCCCCATGAAGGTGGCTGGTCTTAGGCTGTAAGAGGGGATCGCATAACCCAAAGACAACTGCGACCGTCATAAATACGAACCGCTTGCCAAGCGCCTGAATTTTGACCAGGTGACCAATGAGGATAGTGCAAGTGTGAAAAATGCTCCTAAGTCCCTTTTTCTCGGTGCCATTGTAACTCCAAACGGTCACTAAACGAGGACTGCTGACTCTATGGCAAAGGGGGCCATAAATGCATTGCGTGGGAATACCCCCAATTCAGAGGTACTTTCAGTTGCAACTATTTATTTATTTTATTTTGTCAAGCGATTATAACAGGTATAAGTATAAACGTAGTTATGAATACATGGATACATATAAGAAAAATAAAAAATAAAAGAAACAATAGGACAGGGACGGCAGGCATGCTGGTGCGCTTATGCACGCCCCCTACAGACCTCTTAGGAAGGGGGTGAGGTCAATAGTAGACAGTCTAAAGTTGAAGATTTTGGGGTTTAGGGAAGAAACCAGAGTCAGACAGAATATTCCAGACATTGACCCCTCTGGTGCTGAAGTTGTATTTCCTGCAATCAAGTTTGGTGCGATTAACCTTGAGTTTGTATCTATTGTTTGCTCTTGTGTGGTGTGGTTGAAGCTGAAGGTATTCATTGACAGGCAGGACATTGCCAATGTATGATGTTTATATACCATTACTTAGATCAGACCGAAGACGGGCTAATTCAAGGTTTTCTCGTTCTAGCATTTCGAGGTCTGGTGGCCTAAGATATTCTGCAACGAGGGTTAGAGGAGTGGAAAACTCTTCTTGTGAATAATTTCTGGGACTTCTCAACTGTGTTAATATGAGATACGTAATGTGAGTTCCAGACTGATGGAGGCTGTATTCCAGTATTGGTCTGGCAAATGTTTTGTATTGCTCTAGTATTAGTGTAATATACCAGAGAAAAAGCTACATAAGATTAGATTAACAACTCTGATGCCTTTTTGGCTTTGTAGTTACAGTGCGGCTCTAAGCCACTTAGGTCATTAGAGATGAGACTCCAAGTCCTTGACAGAGTTTGATCCTCAACAAGGACTTAGGAAACCAATAGGAAACAACTAGCGAAACAAATAATTTAACTACTCTTCTCCCTCCCTTCCTCCCCCCTCAAGTATTTGGCCTTTCTAAGCCCACCCACAGCCATCCACATGCCCCCCCATAGCCCCCCTCCCTCTTGACACACTTTCCCCACATTAATTCCACGCCTGCTTGCCACCTCTTGTATGGACACCAGTGCAAAACTGCGGTCAGCTTTGGAAAGGAAGCCTGGAGCTCACTTGGGGAAACACGAACAGAATACAGGGACCTCCTGCCCCCTTTTTCTCCCCATCTGGAAAGTGGGCAGAGGTTTTCTGCAAGATGCTCCCCCCTCAAAAAAAAAATAACACCACAGACCCTGGGTGGGATGGAAAGGCAGGAAACCAGCACCAGGCCGTAAATATTTGCAGAGATTCTTAAGGCAGGAAGGGATTGCGCCCAAATTTTTGCTTCTCGGGTTTCACAGGGGAGAAGAAAAGCAAGAGGGGAACGGGGGGGTGAGTTTGGGAGGGAGGGGCAAGCAATGGGGGTGGGAGTGACGGGGTCACAAGGTCTCTGAATGGAGTTTCACAGAAAGGGGGTCAAGACCCATTTTGTTGTTTCCCCTGTTCCAGAAGGCAAGGAATGTGTGAGATAGGGAGTCCTTGAATTACAATGATTCGTTTCGCAACTGTCTGAAGTTACGACACACTTTAAAAAGTTGCTGCCTCGCATTTACCGGACTAGTCACAGCATCCCCACAGTAGCTGATCAAAATTTGGCCCACTTGGCTTCCTTTCCTTCCCTTTACTTCTTCCTTCCCTTCTTCTTTCCTTCCTCTCCCTTCCTTTACTTCTGCTCTCCTCTTTTCCTTCTTTCCTTTCCTTCCCTTCCTTTACTTCTCTTTCCTCTTTTCTTCCTGTTCTTTCTTCCATTCCATCTCCTCTTTTTCTCTTCTCCTTCCTTCTTCTTCGCGCTGCGATCTGTCAGCCGTCTCTTGCGAGGCTTTTTCCGAGTCCCATCCTTCCTGAGGTGCTTCTCTTTCAGAGTCTTTATTCTCCTACTTCTCTTCCTTCTTTCGTATCTCCTCTCTTCTCTTTTTTCCTCCTTCCCTTCTTCCTTCACTTCTCTCTCCCTTTCTTTCTTCCTTCTTTCCATTCACCTTGTTCTTTCTTTCTTCCTCCCTTCCCTTTTCTCTTTCCTTGATTCATTTTCTTCCTTCTTCCCTTCCTTTCTTTCTACTCTTTTCCTCTTTTTTCCTTTCTTCTCTTCTTTCCTTCTCTTCCTCTTTTTTCTTCCTTCCTTCTTTCCTTCCATCTCCCTTTCTTTCTCCCTCCGCCTTTCTCTTTCCTTCCTTCCTTCCTTCTTTCTGTCTCCTCTCTTCCTCTTTCCTTTCTTCCCTTCCTTCTACTTCTCTGTTCCTTTTTTCTTCCTGCATTCTTTCCATCACCCTGTTCTTTCTCCTTCCCCTTCCTTCCTCCCATTTTCCTTTCTTCCTCCCTCCCTTCTTTCTCCTTCCTTAATTTCTTCCTTCTTTCCGTCTCCTCTCTTCTTTTTTTCCTACCTTCCCTTCCTTCCTTCAACTTCTCTCTCCCTTTTTTCTTCCTTCCTTTCTTCCATCTCCCTTTCTCCCTCCTTCCCTCCTTCTTTCTCTTTCCTTCCTTCATTTCTTTCTGTCTCATCTCTTCCTCTTTTTTCCTCCCTCCCTCCCTTCCCTTCCTTCCCTGTCTCCTTTTCTCTTCCTCTTTCTTCCTTTCCTTCCTTCCATCCATCCATCCCACTTTCTTTTTCTTAAATAAATCAAGGCAGCCAGCATACCTAATCATCACGATGTTAGAAGACCAATTCTTGCCCAGCTGAATAAGACTTTGGGCAGAAACCTCTCGAGACCCCAACCTCCCTCACAGGGCTGTTGTGACAGTAGAACAGAGCAAGGAATAAAAGAGATGCTAATGCTGAGCTCCCATTTTTTTCAGCCCTTCCTGAAAACTCCCCCCCTTTTCCCAATGTCAGTCCTTCTCCCAATTATCATTGCAGATCAGGTTCAAATTATCATGATTGGGGTTTTTTTTTCACAAGCTTGCATTTCACCTGGTTGTAAAGTTGTTGTTCTTAATGGCCCTGGTGGTGCATCCTTTGCTTAAAGTCGCAGGAACTGCCAAGGTGAGCAAATTCATAAATAAAACCAGCGCCTTAATTTTGTTCCTCCTGGGAGTGAGCCGAGACAACAAATGAGGTCGCACAAAGCACTTGTGGGTCTGAGTCATCCTTTGGTGTTGGGCCTTCAGATGAACAGAGTTGGAAGAGACCTCGAAGGTCATCTAGTCCAACCCCACCACCACCTTCACACATGACATGCCCCTAAAAAGCGAGAATCGCTCATTACTTTGGGAACAAGGCCCATCCAACCCTTAACACAGTTCACGGCAGTGCATTCCGAACTTTGCAAACTTTAGGGACTACTAGACAGACTTCAACTCCCAGAATCCCCCAGCTAGCCAAGCTGGGAAAGAGAGTAGAAGGAACAGGGGAAGACAGAGGAGGAGATGACTGAGACCTTCAAGACACCTTCAAGAAGAGACTGGACTGCCATTTGTCAGAAATGGTGTAGAGTCTCCCACTTGTGCAACGGGTTGGACTAGATAACCTAAAAGGTCCCTTCCAACTCTGATTGTCTGTTATCTGTTAGACAGTGTCACCTATGCCCAAAAAATGTGAATTTGGGCAAAGTTTTGAGAGTTGATGAAGGAGAGATCCTGGCATATGAGGGTCCACAGGGGTCTCAAACATCTTTCTATCAGTCAATCATTGATCAATCAGATTTCTGTCTCTTTTTCCCTTTATCTCTCTTTTTTACTCACTCACTCCATGATTAGTGGAAGCAAATTTTTGAATGCCAATCGTTCTTTGCAATCAGGAATGAAGAAAAACAACCTTTTCTCTCCTTTTTTCTTTCCTTCCTTCTTTCCTCCCTCCCTTCCTTTCTTTCCTCCTTTCCTTCTTTTCCTTCTTTCTTTCCTAGATCGCCTTCTCTTTTTCCTTTTTCCTTTCCTTACTTCCTTCTGATCTTTTCCCTTCCTTCTTCCTTCCTCGGTCTCCTCTCTTCCTCTTTCCTTCCTTCCTTTTCATCTTTTTCCTTCCTTCCTTCCTTCCTCCATCTTCTTTTCTCTCAGTCTTTTTTCTTTCCTTGCTTCCTTGTTCCTTCTCATCTTTTTCCTCCTTCCATCCTTCCTTCCATCACTCTGCTAAACAACTAACTCTCACAACACTGTCAAATTACTTAGAAGACTGCATTACTATTCTTCTTCTCATCCTTCCTATTACCTATCTCTTCCCACTTATGACTATAACCGTGTTGCTTGCATCTTTACAATTTATATTGTTTTGTTTCCTAGTATGATGTGATTGCTTATTAGTAATCTATGACTATCATTAAGTGTTGTATCTTATGATTCTTGATGAATGTATTTTATTTTTCCTTTATGTACACTGAGAGCTTTTGCACCAAAAACAAATTCCTTGTGTGTCCAATCACACTTGGCCAATAAAGAATTGAATTCTATTAATAAATAAATTCTATTAATAAATAAAGAATTCTATTCTATTCTATTCTATTCCATTCCATTCCACTCTAGTCTACTCTACTCTACTCTATTCCTTTGCTACCTTTCTCTTTTCCATCCTTCTCTGTCTCCTTCTCTCTTCCTCTTTTTCTTTCCTTCCTTCCTTCTGATCTTTTCCCTTCCTACTTTCCTACCTTCCTTCCTTCCTCTGGCTCCTTCTCTTTTCCTCTTTTTCTTTCTCTCCTTCCTTTTCCTCTTTTCCCTTCCTTCCTTCTTTTCATTTTCTCTCAATCTTTTTTCTTTTCTTCCTTTCTTGCTTCCTTCTCATCTTTCCTTCCTTCCTTCCTTCCTTCCTTCCTTCCTTCCTTCCTTCCTTCCTTCCTTCCTTCCTTCATCATTTCCCCTTTGTCTCCCTTCTCACCTTCCTTCCTGGCTCAACATTCACTAGATCCAACTTTTGCCACTTTCCCTTCCTTCCTTCCTTGATTTACTAAACGCATCTCAACCAGTGAACCAGTGTTCACAAGAGGGAAAGACCCCCCTGAACAAAAGATGACCTTCCTCTAAACACCCCTCCTTCTTCAAGGGGTGGGGGGAGGCTCAGNAACCAGTGTTCACAAGAGGGAAAGACCCCCCTGAACAAAAGATGACCTTCCTCTAAATACCCCTCCTTCTTCAAGGGGTGGGGGGAGGCTCAGCTAAGCATCCCCTCTCCCAAAGGGGCCCTTGCCTTAAAGTCTCCCCCTCCCCATATCTCCCCATGGCAGATCACGAGAAGCCTCTCATCCCGGTCCAAGATTTGTCATGACACACACACTCACACACATACCCATAAGATCTCCTCCCCCCTCTGGCCATCCACCCCCCCACCCTTCTGATGAGCTGCATCCTCCCCCTCTTGGTCCCACGCATCCCTCCTCCTCCTGCGATTGGCTGGAGGGTTGGGGCATTGCTATGGCAACTGCCTCCGCTCACATCCCCTGTGAGATGCACAGCTTGCAGCTGGAAAGTAGCACAAGTACCAGTGCAGGGGGTGAGGGGTGGGGTCACATGTCTACCTAAACAATGCTCCCACCCACCCCCAATTGGCCTCCCTGGAGGGGGGACATCAAGAAGGAGAAAGCAATGGGAGGGAGCATCCCCCCCAATGCAAATGATTGTTTTAAATAAAAGTTTTTTTTTTAAGTACAAACAATTCGTCTTCCATTTAACAGTGTGGGTACAGATACCTTGTGCAACAATAATCGAAATTACTACCACATTCATTACATAGATATTAGTTCTCCATTGTTATCTTGTTATTAATATACATGATATCTCTTACTCTATAACAACAACATGTTTCGATCTTCACTTTTGATTATTATATATAATATAGCTATCATTATAACAATCCTCTTCTTACCATGTTTAATTCTATGAAGGTATTTTCCTTATTTCACCAATAGAATAGAATAGAAATGGATAGAATAGAATAGAATAGAATAGA
>BHFT01045345.1:0-62570 GCA_004320025.1 Laticauda laticaudata | reverse complement strand
TGTCAAAAAGTTTTGAGCTGCACAAAACTTTTTGAGTGGATAAACTTTCCGCCGCGTACGATGTACAACATACGGGCAACAAACGTTCTACGTCCATTGTCATCCGTTAAACGTCCGCTGTATCCTCTCGGATCTTCTGGATATCCCTCAACTCACATCGCTGCAGCTGAAAGCGGAAAGAGGGAGGAAGCTAAAGGTACACGGAACGTCCACACAAGCATTAGTAGCACAGAAATAGAAAGGATGTAAGCGGATGCATCTCGTATTATAAAGCATTAAAACGGACAAACGTTTGTATATGGGACGTATCTCGGATATTTAGGATGTCTGGAGTATGCCTAGGAGTATTGGAAGGACACCTAGCGGAAAACGATATTTCCTATAAAAGGGGGAGGAAATCACCTGGAATTTCACTATCAGGTCCAGCAAGCCGTGGTGTACAGACCTCATCACCTTGGTCTTGGTTCTTCAACATCATCCATTGTTCTCCACCATGGATGATGACACAGTCCATATGGTAGCTGCGTCATTCATCACCAGAACAAAACCTGTTCAGACTGATTTCAACATTTATACAGAATGAGAAGGAGACGTCCAAGAGCTGTGTGGGTCCAAGGATGATCGTGAGAAGAATGGAGTTTGGACTGTATGACCAGTTTGTGTGGGGCTGAGGAATGAAGATCCTCGTGACATTTCCCATCACTTCATGAAGATGCACCAGTTCCATGTTTGACTAAGTTGTAGAACGTTCTGAGACCCAGGTTGACCAACCAAGCACCAACTTCCATCCAGCCTGGACCCTGGACTGAAGATGGCACTGACTCTGCGCCACCTGGCCTCTGGAACCACATACAGAAACATGCAGTATGCGTGGAGGGTGCCACACAACAGCATCGGCAAAGTGGTCAGGAGAAGTGGTGCAGGCCGTCATCGAAGAATATGTGGAGGAGCTCCTGCAGTGCCCCGATCACTGAAGAAGGCTGGAGGAAGTTAGCAGATAGGGCTATCAGAGGTGGAACTTTCCCCCACACCGTTGGAGCCATAGATGGGAAGCACGTGGCCTGCAAAGCTCCAGCCAACTCAGGGTCCTCTTATACACCTACAAGGGCTTCTTCGGTATCTTCCTCTTTGCCATGGTTGACGCTGACTAAAGTTCATGTACATCGATGCTTCAGGCAACGGGTCAGCTTCAGATAGCCAGGTATACAATGCCAGTGACCTCAAGGATGGGCTGGAACGCAACCTCATCATGGGTTTTCCAGATCCAGACCCCTCCCAATGAAACACAAGATGTGCCCTACTTCATCGTGGGTGATGACGCCTTCTTCCTCAGAACCTACCTCATGAAGCCGTACACTTTAAGATACCTCACCCGTGAAGAGAGGATCTTCAACTACAGGCTGTCCAGGCAAGACGGGTGGTGGGAACGCCTTTGGCATCCTGGCCAACAGGTTCACGTACTTCTCACCACCATGCAGCATCACCACAGACCGTGAGGAGCATGCGTAAGCTTGCTGCATTCTGCACAATCTCATGACACACCCGCTACCCAGTGTTGCAGAACAAGCTTGTGGACAGTCAACAAGGGAATGGGGACATGAAGCCTGGTGAATGGAGGCAAAGGACAAAACCTGTTTAGACACTGTGGATGTACAAGGCCCCAACCGAGCTTCACGTGAAGGGAAGAAGCAGCGCAACCTCCTGAACATGGTGCAACTCCCCAGCTGGAGCAGTGGAGTGGCAAGACAGGATGTGGTAGCATAGGATGCTTCCTTGAGCTTGTTTCATCACACTGATTGAGATTGTGCCATGTATGTTGAGCGGGCCGCTATAATGAACAGGGCATAAATTAAAGAGTTTTGTTTTATGTTTAATGTGTTGATCAATGAATAAATTGTTATTGATAAAAAAGGGCCATATGTGTGGCAGCTGGAGGGTGAGCCATACAGTCCCACTATGCTTGCACTGGAGGTTTATCTATCCCACAACTATCCTTACCCATCCCACAGCTATTCCATCCCACAGCTATCCTTACCCATCCCACAGCTATCCATTACCAATCCCACAAGCATGCAAAGGCTTAACCTTTTTTCTAAGTTTTCCCCAACACTTTATTTAAGTAAAAATAATGAACCCAGTTGTGTGAGCAAAGATAACCTTTTATGATGTATTAAAAAAGCAAACTGACCCAAGTAAAGCGTCTGAAGCAAAGATAAAGTGAACAGTAACAACTCAGTCTCTGGCCACTTATCTCATGTCCACCTGAGGCATGTCCATGGTCTCAGCTGTCAAGCGGCCAGGGACTGTGGAGGTGGCTGTGGTCTGGAGTCGGAGTCTATTGGGTGCTTGGCCCCGAGAGTACAACAGGGGATGATGTGGAGGATCAGTAGAAGCTGTCTCAGTCCGGTGAGGTTGAGAGGCCCTTCCTCAAGGACCTGGGATGTCAGACCTCGTATCTGATGACAGATTTTCTGTTGAAGGGCTTGGCTGTAGGGTAGAGGAAGGAGGATGTTTAGTGGGGCTGTCTGGTCTGACAGCTGTAGGTGAGTAGTCGTCTCTGGCGCTGCGATGTACCTGGGCCTGGACTGGGAAGGGATTCCTCTGCTGTGGGGAGTCCTGGTTATCGTAGCCTTGGTAGGTATCGGGCTGGTTGAAAGCCATGGAAGGGCTGTGACATCGCCTGGGGTGGAGGAGCAGTCCTGGAGTGGGTCGGAGCAGGTTCAGCTGGGCTGGAGGGGTGGTGCAGGCAGTGCTGTGATCTTATGCTTCATCCTGGGCCTCGGGCAGGTTCCATGAGGGTCTAGCTCACGTACAGTGATGATGGGCTTGTGGTTCAAGGATGGTATATCGCTGGGACTAGCTGAAGACGATCATGTCTGGTATTTGATTGATGTCCTGGATCTTCAGTAGGACATGTGTTGGGCCTGACCCGTAACCGTCTCTGACTCTCTTGCTGCTTCTGCCTAGGAGGGTGGAGCTGCGGGGTGGGGGTGGGTTGGTCTCTTGCTTGCTGATTCTTCTTGCTCCATTTGACACAGGGATCCTCCACGTCTCTGCATGGTGAGGAGTGCAGCTGTCGGGGGGTCTCTGCGTAGGCCGCGCCTCCAAAAAGTCACTACCGTGGCCGGTGACCGATAGTTCTGTGTTGAGAGACCGGGTGGCTGGAAAGGGACTGGCTGATCTGAGTGAGGTAGTAGCATGAGGGAGAGTGTCTCAGGTTACTTTTCCTCAGTGCTGACCTCATCCTCCAGAGTCGCACAATTGGCCATGACGACATCTCTGGTCAGTGTAGGCTTGAACAGCGGCTGCACCGATTTCTTGAGGTGCTCTTGCCAAACCAGGTGGCATTGTGCTTCCACCATACCCAGGAGTACCATTGGAAGTTGTAGCCACAGGTCTCTCTACTGCCTTTCGTTCTACTCCCACCTGCCTTTGCCTTCTCTGTTTCTCCTCTGTGTCGCGAACTAGAGTCTGTGGCCCATTTGTCCACAAGGGTACCTCGTTCTCCCTCAGCCATTCCACACCTCCTTCATGCTCCTGCTGGACAAATGGAGTAGTTTCCGCGTGCTCACCATTCTCCTTCTGCCTCTTCCTCCCTCCTGGTAGGGGCTTCAGGGCCGTTCAGCAGAGGGGGCTTGGATGGGCCTTGGGGGCTGCGGATCCACCACAGCCAGTCAGCATCCAGCACGCAGGAGCAGAGCTCACGCATCGCAGCCGAGCACAAGTAAGCGACCAGCTCAGACAGACGCAGGCAAGCAACAAAGCAGGCAAAGACAGCACCGCAGCCACACCACCAGCAGACAGCAGGTAGCAGCAGGCACCAGCAGCTTAATAGTGAGCTTGCCAGGGGGTTCGGATGGTGGTCTCTGTCCTTCTGCCAGGGTTGGCAGGGTAGGCACCAGGATTTCCTCTTCTTCACCTACTGACGAAACCATGGGTTTTGTATTGCAGATATCTCTGACAGCAGGTCTTTCCTCGTGAATGCTGACTGCTTACGAGCTCATCCTTTTAGATCCGCGGAGCGACGCAATTACATCCTCCCCGCATGCGCAGTGCAACGTCTTTGGTCCGCTACACTATCCGCTATGCATCCTATAGCGTCGCCAGTGATGCATCCGCGTCATGCTATGCATCGCTCTTCCGTACGCATCTGTTTGCTCGCATTCTCCCCCGCGGAGCCCTGCGCGATGTGGTCATTCACTTCTATCCACTTCATCGCTAGGCTTCCTACGAACATCCACTCTACCATCCTTGCTACGTTCTACCCCCGTCTCCGTCTTTCTGTTTGTTTTCCTGTTCTGTAGTTATGGCAAATTTTCGCCACTTTTGAGAGCAGATACACAACGGATGGGCCACCCAAAATTTTGCTATTCCACATAGTGTCCTTTTTTGCATACGTTTTGCATTCTTCCCGGTCCGCGGGGGCCACATTGTTTGAAAAACCTAAGCCTTTAGGTCTTTCTAATTTTTAATATCCCGTATCCTTAATATAATGGACTACATAGTCTTCTGTTTTTTTCCAACTCATATTTCTGCAGGCAGAGAATGACTATAAAGTAATAATAATCTAAACCATTAAAACAGCGGACATTAAAAGAGCTAGTAAAGATATGGTTGAAACCCCTATATACAAGAATCCAGAGCTCTAGGAGTAAAACAAATTATAATGGTTTCTGTGTGATCCTTTCACTACTTCTTTTCCTCCCCCCATGGATTTTCAGCTGACAGCCTTCTGGAACAAGTGGACTTTAATATACAACCTTTCTCACCACATAGTTCAGTGTCCAGTGCAGCATACGATAAACGTAGTAGAGTCCATAACGAGGAGGGGGGGCTGAATAAGGTGGTGTTGTTTCATAAAGGCCCGGATCCTCACTGCACTTTACTGATCGGCAAAGAGGATGTAAAACGTTAAAAAAAGCTATGCCACTCTGTTTGGGAAAAATCGCGATGGCATCCGTTGTGTACTCACTGCATACTGTTCTCTACAATTCATCCATCGAGCCATCATCCACTGCTAGATTCAAATACCGCGCAAAGTTTGAGCTGCACAAAACTTTGTGAACGAGATGAACTCTTTCCGCGCGATACGGATGGGAAAACAATTTTCTATGCGCGGAGCATATACGGGCAACAATGTTTCTTGTCCGTTATTATCCGTTAAGAACGTCCGCTGATATCCTTTCTGATCCTACTGGCCATCCCCTCAAACTTCGATCATTGCTGCAGCTCGCAACGAGAATAAAAGGGAGGCAACACAAAAGGTACACGGAACTGTACACAGCGGTTAGAGCAGGAAATAGAGAAGGATGTAAGCGTATGCATCTCATAATAATAAAGATATTAAAACGGACACAAATGTTTGATCTGGCGCGATGTATTTGTTATATATTAGATGTCTGCGAGTTAGTGGCTTAGCGTGTAGAGGACCAGCCTAGCAAGGCGACAACGATATTTTATGCATAATAAAAGGGGGAGAAATATCATCTGGATTCTCGGTATAGAAGTCCAGCAGCCGTGGCCTGTATAGACTCATACCCTTGGGTCTGGTCTTCAACTCATCCATTGCTTCTCCACCATGGATGATGAAACAGCCATAGAAGCTGCGGTCTTCATCACCAGAACCAAACCTGTGTTCAGACTTGTATCAGGTTTTACACAAAAAGAAGAGGAGAGTTTTTTACCAACGATTTACTATTAAACAAATGCGCACATGTAAACTTTATTAGGTGGTCTTAAGCAAGATAAACTTTACTCTAACCAAGTAAACATACAATCAGTTCTTGAGACTCTCTCTGAGTACCGAGTCATGTCCATGCGTCTCAGCGTTGTGAAGCGGTGCAGTGACTGTGGGTGTGCTCTGTGAGTTTGTAGTGCGGTCTGTAGGCCACCATTGGGGTGCTGGCTCGGGTGGTTAACAACGTCGGGGTGTGTGTGTACGGAAGCATATCGGAAGCTGACTCAGCCGTGGTTGAGAGGCCTTCATCAAAGGAGACTTCTCCAAGTGCACCAATAACTCTGGATGAGCAGATTGTCTTGACGGAAGTACGGGGTGGAGGAAGGGTTATGGGGTGTAGTGGCGGCTGCTCTTTGGTCTGCAGCTGTGAGGTGGAGTGGTGTGCTGTGCGTGTCCGATGAAACCTGGGCCTAGACTGGGAAGTTCCCTGCTTGCGCTGTGGAGTCTGCGTATGTGCTTTAGATCTTGTCAGGATTGGTGAGGGGCTGTTGAGAAACTGTGGAGGGCTAAGCAGATGAAATAGCAGTAGATGGATGTTTGATGGATAGAGCGTATGAAACACGTACGCAGTGAGTACACAATGGATTCATCACGTTTTCCAACAAGCTTTTTTGTCCGTTTTACATCCTCTTTGCATCCGTTGGTGCAGTGGGACATGGGCTTAACTAGGTTAGTGAAATAATTAATCCAAAATAGATTGAAATGAATGAAGAACTAAGAATGTTCACCCCAAAGTAAGCTTACCTTCTAGCCTATATTCCCATCTCCAGGAAATGAAACTCATGAACTGGGATAGAATTGTGTCTAGTCAGTGTTGGTGGTGCTAGCCAAATTTATCTTCTGCGAAGCATGTACTCCTTTTCTTTATGAATTCATATCATAATTGCTATTGTAGCACAAAGATTCTGTGCTTGATTGTTTTGATCAGCTGCTGGGTAGGATACCTCATTCATCTGAAGTATCTCCTATGGTGCTTGAGCAATAGAGCAGCAAAGGCAGTTGAGAGGTTTAGTTTTTGAATTGTAGCATTGATCGCAGTTCTACTTCATTTGAACTAACTAACTCAAAGATAGGCATATATTAATTATGTACTAATGGGAGCTTTCAATAAACATTTTATTTGTTTACTTGTATACAAATTAATTTTGCTTTTTATTTTTGTTTGCTTTTGGCTAAAAATAGTGATCCTTTCAAAGATCACCTTTTAAAAATTCGTGATCTTCACTGGACAAACATTTTTTATTTAAAGGATATAAGATGATGACGTAGAAACGTTCAATCTTTTCAAAGTTATACTCTGTTTTATCTAAATTTGTAAATATCACAGTATGCATACTACTTTTACAGAATGTAAATATGCTTGTTAATGTACATGTAAGTATTAAACATTTTGTGAAAAAAAACTTTCTTGCTTCTTGTTTTATCTTTCTAATTGAATTTATGATCAGGTGCAAGTTGATTTTCATTTTTCTTAGACATGAAACATTGTTGAACTTTTGTTAAAATGGGTGGAACCAAAGGTGTGTTTAACAATGACAAAAGAAATGCCTTTCTTGCATTTATTAAGTAACTGCATATTCAAGGTAAATCTGTATGTAGGTGATATTACCATGGTAAATGTGTTTGATCAACAAACTTAAATTCTTATACTGTAGCTTGCAGTAGTTGTATTAAAATACATGGTACTAAATTGTTTCTGATAGTATTGCAGAAGGAAGCTACTATGTTTAAGCAATGATGCAATATGAGTGGTTTGTTGCATGTTCTGCAGTAATAAAAGAGCTTTGGAAGAAAATATATTATCTCAAAACTGAAAGCTTGTTAAAACTAAGAACTTGTGGCGAGGTAGGTGAAGGGAGAAACCTGGTTAGAGAAAGGAAAACAAAAGTTGCCATAGGTTTCTTGATAGTGTTATGTTCTGGATGGTTTTAGATGTACTCCAAAAGATCTGAAAATAAGAACAGTGGAAGAATGATGTCTGTAGTCTACAGTGAATTAATATTCAGGTGACTTTAACCAAACAACATATGGGAGAGAGTCCTAATTCCTGTTACAGCATTCATGCATTATGCAGTTACTAAATTTTTGAAACCATCTATGTAAAAACAGCAATAATAGCAAGGAAGATTACAAAATAACCTTAAACTATAAAATAATGTATCACTTTGATTCTGGTTTATTTGTAAATGTTACTGATACAATTCTATTCAAATTTTCCTGCAGTAATTTCCTTGCTAGGGAATGGTTCTGGCTATCCCCTAATCATTATGATTGTTCTTTTCTAGTTTCTATAATAATAATATGCAAATCATTCCATGTACATTTATATTACAATTTTACTTTTGTCAATTTTTGCTTCTGTTTTCTTCCAAATAATTCCCAAGATAGAATTTCCCATTTTTTATAGCCAGTGCACACTGGACTGACAGATTGCTTTCCTGACCAGTGATTCCAACTATGCTAAAGAATACATGAGCTTGCACTTCAAGCCAAAGCTTACCCTGGATTGCCTTTGCTATTTTAAGGCCCATTCACCCATTTCATTTTGGATCTCTCCACAATCCCATTTTTTATCTAATAAACTGGAGCAATTTGAAATAATCAGCAAACTTGCCATCTCATTGCTCATCTCTTATTCCAAAGGTGTTTATAAATGAGCTTAAAAGACTGATCCATGTGATACCCCTTTTATGCAACCCTCCTTTGTGAAAACTGTATTCCTAATCTCTGCTTCCTATTCTTTGATGATCACAAAACCATGAGATGACTTGTCCTGTTATGACATTGCTTCTATATTGAACAAGGAGTTTGTTGGATACATTTAGCTACTAGCACATATCAAATGATTCTTGTTTTCATGCTTGTTTACATACATACTGTACATATAGTTTTCTATTTTTCTTCCCTCCATTTTATTCAGATTGGATTTGAAACAATCTTATAATTTCCTGAATCTACCCTCTCTCTTTTTAAAATTTAGAATTATATTTTGATAACATAATAGGCTAAGGGCCATACTTTTAATGATTATTTTCTGCTTCAAGTGCTATAAGAGCCATGGTGAATGATAACCATGATTCATTGAGTGGAACAGTTGTTTTAATCAGGTTTATCCCCACCTTTTCTGGCTATAAAATTAATGCTGCTGCCCAGTTCTAATGGTAACCTTTTCAGCAGATCTATGACTTTCAGAAATGTATGGGGAAAAACCATGCTACATGCTCAGTCTAGGGCTGAGTCTCAGTATTGGGAGGAAGTGAAGGAGCCTACAGGAAGTGCTTTGGGCTTTTATAAATTGGCATGCAATGTATGCTTTGAATCATGAAAAAAACCTGCTGTACTATTTCCTATGTTTCCTAACATAGGAACAGCTTATTTAAATAAGCATTTCAAAAGAACTAATTTCTGAGAGAAACTTCAAAGGATTTTACTTTTCCTCATCAACTTCCTTCTTAAAATTCTGAGAATTTGGGGAACTCAGAATAAGAAGGGGTTTTCTTTTATGAATTGTGGAATTCTTATCACACAAACATTGGCCTTTGCAGAAGGACAAATTTCCCCCTTCTCCTTTGTCTGCTGTTGCTAGAATAAAAGCTGAAAAGTTGCTGTTTATTTTTATTGCTCCAGATGTAGCAATATTGAGCTCATAAACCACAAATTGTACTTCCTAAAGGAGGTACTGACACTCAAAATTGAAAGTGTAGTCTGATCCTTCCCTATATTACTATTTATGTCTATTTTTAAGGCTACTGGGAGAAGTTGTAAATTATTAATTAAACACAGATATGCTTCCATATTAAGCACCTTTTTGTTCAGTTTGTGGATCAAAAGGCTGGATAGATAATGGAATCACCATATTAATAGTGCCATTGCTCTTTGGTGCCATTGCTCTCTGAAAGCAAGGAAACATTAGAATGTGAATATTGTGAATTATGTGAATAGGATGTGATATGCTGACAGGTAAAATTCCCATTTGTTCTTTCCGCTCAGTCTTTCAAAATTCTTTTGATTGATTATATGTTTGCACTTTTAAAAGTGGAAGATCAGGTGTTGTTTATCCCAAATCAGGGACTATACTTGAAGACAAAAGACTGAGAATGAAGTACATTACATTGGTGGTGAAATACTCAGATTTCAGGCTGGCAACTGCTTGGAAAAAGAACCACTTTCTCTATGTAATGGAAAATAAATATTACTGCTGATAGAGATATTTATGAAAATAAAGATATAACAAATTGTTTCATATTTATAATGAAGAAGTGAAATGTTTTAGTCTCTTTCATTTCAGTTTTTTACTTTGTAAAATAGGCTTCCACCACGAACTCTTTCTTGGGATGAATTATCTAAAGTCAAGTGAACTGAGTTCTAAGTAGAAACTCATAGGTTTGTACTCCTAAATTCAGAAACTGGCAGGAAATAATTGACTATTTTCTTATCCCTTAAAATAATGGTGATCCATCATACCAGCAGGTTTGGAGGGTTTTATGCTAGGGGAGTTCCATGTAACAGAACTATTTGCAGAAGTAGCTTAGCTTTGCCTATCCAGTGATACTGATTCAGATATATTTTCTTATTTTATAGGTTCAGCTGAGAAGATGTCTTGCCAGAAAGTTATCCATTTTGGGCAGCAGTTGTTTCGTCGGAAAGTGGTAGACTGTACAAGCAATGACAGCCGGCTCTCGCGGTGCCTCAACACATTTGA
Source organism: Laticauda laticaudata (assembly GCA_004320025.1). Taxonomy (NCBI): domain Eukaryota; kingdom Metazoa; phylum Chordata; class Lepidosauria; order Squamata; family Elapidae; genus Laticauda; species Laticauda laticaudata. The sequence continues at coordinate 52,131 of BHFT01045345.1, read as the reverse complement.
CTTGGTTGCCCTTGGAGTAGGCAGCACTCTTGGGGCAGGCGTTTATGTTCTGGCTGGAGCAGTGGCACAAGAAAATGCAGGACCTGCCATTGTCATTTCCTTTCTGATTGCAGCTCTGGCTTCTGTGTTGGCTGGACTTTGCTACGGAGAATTTGGTGCTAGAGTTCCAAAGACTGGATCAGCGTATCTCTATAGTTATGTGACTGTTGGTGAGCTGTGGGCATTCATTACTGGATGGAACCTGATTCTTTCTTATGTCATTGGTGGGTATTCTTTTGTATTATTGGTCCATTGAATTAAGAACAAATCTGTGAAATATTGCATTGTGCTCTGTCATAATAACTTCCCTTTAAACTTTAGAATAGCTTGATATGATCATCCCAAAAGCATATTATTTGAGTAGAGAATACTGGTTTACAAGAGCAGTACTTTGAAAGGAATGGTTCTTTTTAAAGTTCCAGCCTCTGAAGGTGAGAAAAGAGTTATGTAACTTAAAAAATGGAGGCAAAATGTGTGGGCTTTCTGAAGGGGTGAGTTGTGGAGTTTAATATATGTTCGTTATTATTATAATAATCTTATTTTGAACATTATTGTAGAAATATCTTAAAAAATGTGTTGATTTGCCATATTTTAATGGAACAATTTTAGGGAGAGGTCTGTGAAATGGGGTGAGCTCCCATTATTTGCTTCAGCTCCTGCCCACCTAGCAATTCAAAAGCATGCAAATGTGAATAGATTAATAAGTACCACTTCAGTGGGAAGATAACAGTGTTCCATATGCTGTTAGGTGTCGCCATGTTGGCCACATGACCATGGAAATTGTCTTTAGACATTGCTGGCTCCCTCAGCCAAGAAATGGAGAGGACCATTCTGCCCTAGAGTTGGACATGACTGACAAGGAAATCTTTGCCGCCTTCCAGCATTAACAAAATGGGGCTGAAAATAATTGATTCCTGGGGTAGTGCATGAGAGGAACTGTTAACCAGAAGAATTAGGTATCAATGCTATTTCTTATACTGAAACAGTGGGGAGATGAGGCCTTGCCTTTCAAAAGACACAAACTTTACTTCTGCATCAAAAAAGAGGAAGCAAATGTTGCTATCTTGGAGTAGTTGTATACTTATATACTCTATATATAAGTATCTAATTTGAAAGTGGAATTCTTGCTGGAATATTTGTGTAGTGACCTTCACTTTCCTTCCAGGAAATGCTACCAGTCAAAACTCTTAGGGGCTTTTTCTTTGAATAAGTGTTTTGATTGTATGATAAACATGAAGAAGGGAAAATATGTTGTTTACATCTGTCCCGATGCATATGATAGAATGCTATGCATGAGAATTTAATTTGACAAATTAAGTCTGACAAATGCTGATGAACATTAAGAATCCCTTTGGGCCACAAACAAATGTTTGAAGGGAAAATTACAACTCGACAGGTGCGCCCCACCTTTTGCAGCTTGAGAGGCTATGAGAGGGGGAGAGGGAAACTGGCTGTGTGAGCAGCAGGCTGGTGTGCACGTATGCAGCTTGACTTCTGTGAAAGCAAAACTCAACCTACTTATAAGATTGATTATAGGAGAACATTGCAAATTTATTTTGTGTTTTTCTTAATTGTAGAAGTAAAGTATAAAAAAAAAGAAACACGATTTAGATATAGATTTGGAAATCAGTCCATGTGCTTTGTGTAGTTCTATCCTCTTCTCTTTTTAATGCATGATTAAATGCAGAATCTCAGATTATGTGTAATAATTTGCCATGTTAGCAAGAGGCACAGGTTGGGAACAACAAATACATTTAATAAATAAAAACAAACAACGAAAGCATTGTGTGGCTTATAGCAACCCCAGTTTCTGATAACTCTGGTTTCTTTTATGTGTATGAAATGGCAAACTCCAATTAACATATTTTTCCGTGTATAAGATGCACTTTGCCTTCCCCCCCAAAAAATGGGTAGAAATGTCTGTGCATCTTGTACAGTGAATGTTGCCGAAACCCTGTCCACCCACCAACCCCACCCTTCCGCCTCTGCCTCCTTGCAGCAAACAGCAAACAGCCTAGTCAGCTTCAGCGCAATCTAATTAGCACAAGCAGCTGATTGTCAGTTGGATCTGCCACCTGATGATCAGCTGTTTCAGGCTGCAGGGATCACCATCACCTATTGATGCCATTGTGTGCCCATTTTCAGCCTCCGCATCCCATTTTTGGCCTCTGCACGCTCTATTTTTGGCTCGTTCCGATCTCCGCCTCCTGGAATGGGCTGAAAATGGGACATGTGGCCAAAAACGGGATGTTGGATTTTTTTTTTCTTGCTTCCTCCCCAAAAGTTAGGTGCGTCTTATACTTCAAAACATCTTATAATCTGAAAAATATGGTAAATTACAAATTGAAACATAATGGCTACCTGGCCCCATGAAGACTTTTAATTTTCTAATTACTGAAATTCCATGAGACTATTGGCAGTCTTATGTAAACTCTTATAAGGTCTAAAAATGTTAAACTTTTTTCCAGATCTGTGCCCGAGCCTCTGATTAAAATTTGGGATAAATAAAAGTTTCATAAGCTCTGAATTGAAAGATGATTTAATAATGACTTGAGCAAAAGTGATATAGTATATAATCAAGCAAAAGGCACATACATTTCTTGAATAATGAGACAGGATTGTTTCAGCCAGATGATAGAGTTACATAGCAATAGCAACAGCACTTAGACTTATATACCGCTTTATAGTGCTTTATAGCCCTCTCTAACCAGTTTTATAGAGTCAGCTTATTGCCCCAACAATCTAGCTCCTCCTTTTATCGACCTTGGAAGGATGGAAGGCTGAGTCAACCTTGAGCCTGGTGGGATTTGAACTGTCAAATTGCAGGCCGGTTTTCAGCAGAGGTGGCCTGCAGTACTCTCTAATTACTGCACCACTGAGCCTCATAAATCATAATATCTTTAAGTGCAAAAATTGGTGAAGGGATAATAAAATTAATTAAAATGTAGAATTATGTAAAATAATTGGTTATTAAGAGCTCTTATATACAGGAAGAATGAAAGATAAATATATTGTGAAACATCTTGTTGAAAGTTGGCAAATAGTTTTTTTAAAAAAAAATAAAAATTAGTGCCCTTTAGGAAATGTACTGTATATTTTATGTGTTTTTCTTAGTTTATAACTTTTTAAAAAATGAAACACATTAATAATACATTAATCATTTTAGCAACTAACTGCAGATGAAAACTGCTAAAAACAATTTTTATTGGCTGTCAATGAAATAATAGCTGGCAATATTTATCTTTGGCGGAATTCACATTTTGTAGAATAATTTTTCAACAGGTAGTTCCTGTAGGCAAGTATTTAATTTTTTTTTGTAGAAGTGTAAAGAAATAGTGATACATGTTTTTCTGTGATAAAAGAAAATACTTGGGAGAATCACAGCATGAATTTGTTTAAAGATGGAATTTGTTCCAAAATAAGTAGGAGTGGTTGAATAGGAAGGGTTTGGAAGGGAATGTAGGTTGAACTTCAAAAGCTCTGTATTTATTTACGACTACTTGGTGTTCGCATAAAGAATTTCCTTGCTTTGTATGCATTTATAGAATTAGCATCCCCTGATCTTGTTGATCAGAACGTGGCCTCGTGAATCTTTTTATATTGTTTTCCAGAAAAAAAAACCCCCACTCTGTTAGGCAGCTGTTCCAGGTACAAAATCAATTATGGAGAATTCCTCTTGAGGTCCAATGCCTTCAAAGAGTATCAGCTAGAGAAGATGATTTTTACACTGTATAAGTATACAAGGAGTCCCTCCCCAGTCTTGTACCCTTCAGATATAGACTAAACTTTAGCTCCAATTGTCACCAGTTACCATTGATCTCTAGGCTTGGCTTGTAAATTACCTCTGTTATCCTTTATTCAAAGTGCAATTGAAATAACTTATTTTCACTTTGATTAAAATTCCGAGTTTTACCCATCACACAATAAATGAGTGGGATTTGGATGATTTTGTAATGATTTGACTAAAGTTTGAGAATGGAGTTTAGCCACCTCTGGGTGAGATGGGAGCCAAAAAATTTATGAAATAATAATAATTAACAGTAATATATTGAAGATCAAGGTCATCCAATCTAACAGAGGAAATAGAATGAACAAATTACATGTTATACATAAATGATAAAAACTAGTAGTAGATGCATTTATATTAGTAAATATTCAGTAAAAATGGGAAAACAATAAAAAAAATAGATATCAAAACGTTTGTAAAAAAGAAATGGGTCGTATAAGATAATACAGAATTGATCATCTTGTTTTGGAAAGAGCATTATGACTTGCCAAGTTTTGTACTCTGATGTAGATAAATGAATTCTGGTGATTTAAATGTTCAGTTGCAAAAATTTGCAGAACCACCGGCCTCTAAAATTCCCAACAGGGAACAACCTCCTCATGGTCACTTCTTGGAAACAACAGTCCTGTGAATTTGTGTGAATAACTCATGTTCTTATGACACAGGCTAGGAAGCTGAGGAGTAGTAGGAAACAAACAACACATATTTTAGAGGAAGATAGGTGAATTGTCTTCCATTCTTGTTCAGCCTGATTTTAAAACCTCTATAATGTATGTCCAACTCAAGGCCCGGGGGGGCTGGATTTGGCCCTCGATGTGACCAGATCTGGCCTGCGGGGCTGCCCTGAAAACTTCAAGGGGCCAGCCCACATTGTCTCAGCCCACCCCATCCCATCACACAGGCAAATGGCAAGGTCGGTGCAGCTTCTGGTGTTTCGGGGAAAGGGGGGCTTGGTCACACCAGTGAGCAGTAAGGCTGCCACAGCTTCTGTAAATGCAGGGATACAGGGGGGAGGATACACAGGTGTCAGGCTGGAGTGGTAATGGGACTCCCCCAAGCCGCACACCATCTCCACTTCCCTGCCTATGTAGCCACCCCAGGCACCCTGCCTACAATGCCAGAAGCTGCACCAGCCTTGCCACTCGCCGACATGACTCCCTAATCACCAGACGGGGAGGCTTCTCTGATGGATGAGGTTTTGGTGCTTGCCCTGCCTACCCATCCATGCTCACCTGGCCCTTTGAGGGAAATCATAATGCTGACCTGGCCCTCAATGAAATTGAGTTTGACACCTTTGCTCTAGAAGATTAAGTGAATTTGTTGTTAACAAAACTCTTCAATAGCAGTTGCGCAGTTCTGCTTGGGCATGTCAGAAGCCAAAGCATGTATTGTTCATTGGGTTGTACAACAAAAACATAGCACCTTCAAAATAAAATAAAATAAAATGAAATAAAATGTGGCCAAAATTGTATTAGTCTGTTTGGGATATCTACCCCTTTATGATGAGATTCCAATTTCAAACTGGTCACCTCTTCTATATGTATTTTTACATGCTTTAGCAATTTTTTTGCTTTGTATAACCTTGTTCACTCCAGATGAAATAGTGCCATGTGTATGTTAATGGATATAATGTTATAAAAAGGTAGCTTTCATTTTTATTCTCATGCAGGAACATCAAGTGTAGCCAGAGCTTGGAGTGCAACATTTGATGAGCTTATAGGCGAGCATATTGAGAAATTCTTTGGTCGCTACATGTCTATGAATGTTCCTGGTGTGCTAGCAAAATACCCAGATGTCTTTTCTGTTTTCATTATCCTAATCTTAACAGGTGAGAGAAATAAATAAATACTATTTGGAATGTGCATTTTGTAGTGCTTTTGAAATCTTATTTTGCAGAGAAAATGAACATTCTTATTTATTTTGCCATTTTTAAAAAGCTTTTTATTTGCTGGTTCAAGTTGCCCTTCTGAGTGGTTGCAGAGATAGGATTACTTTTTGCTACTGTTGTTTAAAATTATTTATGTGCGCATATAGGTACAGGCTGGAAATCGTTGAACATTGTAGCTGTACTTTTTTCTTGTAATAAAAACAGTGATTAAAGATTACCTTTAATGAGCTTTAGAAAAGGCTTTAAAACTTCCCATTTTTTCCCACTTGTGGCCTAAGAAGCAACTGTATATGTTATTCACAACGTTAAAGGGAATTAGATTTAAAATCCAGATTTACTTTTGATGTTTACCTCAAAGGCTCCTACGTAAATGCTCGGTACATGTTTTCTAATTATGTACTTCTCAGATGTCAGGCAAGATACTCTCCAGTTGCTTGGCAACTCTGGCAATATATCATAAGTCTCTGTTTTCTGAAAACCAATGAGAAAGTTGTGCAGTCTTATTTCTGCAGTTGCCAAATCTTTCAGATCTGAAAGGTTTTTCCTAATACTTTCTCCCCATATCTGTTACATTCCTTTGTAAAAAACTTGAAAGCTTGTTGAGTCTCATTCCTGCCTGAGACATCACTCAACAGCTAGCAATGGAGATTTCCATGACTGACCAGAACATGTCTAGGCATTTTGTTAAAAATTATGTTTGCTTCTTAAAAATATTTCTGAATATAATTTCATAGACTGATAGCTTGGATCAGGACCATGTATTGGTATTCTGATCATGTAAGAGGTGCACTTTATAAATACTTAAATCAAGTGACTGAAATAATTGGCAGCTGGAAATTTTTAAGTCATTACAAAGTTCATCAAAGTAGCTAGATTCACAACACAGCCAAACAAGCTTTGTTGTTATAAAAATATTTTGGATATGCATAATCTAAAACATAAAATTAGTAGGAAAGGGGCCATATTTGAGGCACTTACTATGTATTACTGTGTGGAATCTGAATGAAAGTTTTGGATAATTTCCTTTCTTGTCTCTGTTTCAAAAATATATATGTATAAGAAACTAGCAGCTCAGAAATATGTTGGTAAAAGTCTTTCCAAAAATATATTGGGAAATGTTGAAGCAATTCTTTCCAAGAATATATTTTTTCTTGTTAATGTTGATTAAACAGTTATAATACAATTATCCACTGTAATTTTTTAAGGGCTTCTGACTTTTGGTGTGAAAGAATCTGCAATGGTAAACAAAGTGTTCACTTGTATCAACGTCCTTGTCTTGGGCTTTGTGATGGTGTCAGGTTTCGTGAAAGGCTCAATAAAAAACTGGCAGATCCCAGAAAATATTTCACTTCCGGAGAAGTATGTTGGCTCTTATTTTTTATATATACATATCTGAAATTATATGTACATTCATGGCTTTTGTTTAGCCCACACTGACTGTATATCAGGTATGAAAACAAGAAAAGTGGGCAGTTTGTACACATCAGGTGGTTGATGGAGACTGAAATTCAATACTATACAGATAGTTTAATGAACAAAAATCAGTCTCAGGGCTGGTGCCAGGCTGCCTATGGTTTGTCCATATGCAGTTCTTTGAATCATAAGTGATTCAAAGCTCAGATAGTTGCAGTAAGCTTTCACTATGATCTGTTGCTATAGATAGAAATTAATTGTAAACTTGAAGGCATCCTTTTGTTTACATGAATAGTGCTTCTGTTGCAAATAAGATAAGAAATAGCAACTGATCCAGAGTGGATAACCTTACCCAACTTACTTTAGCCAGATATTTGGGATTATAAATTTCACCATTCCATCTAAAATTAATGGTGCTGTAGATGCAGCCTCGTGTGTGAATTAGTAAAATTGTGGTTATTCACAGACTTCATGTGTATGTTCAAATTACACTTAAAAGACTACAGTGGGGGCTGCCCATTTGTTTCACTTAATGTTCATCTTGCAAAAATTTCCCATAGAAAGAAGTTTCTGTACTTAGACGAATAAAATATTTGAAATGTCACTGCTGCTTTGCAACATTGAGTTCCTCCCTTATTACCTCCTAAGCAACACAGTGAGAGTTTTTCACCACATAGGGCCTTTTGTTAGTCCTGCTTTAATATTCTGAAGTTTTGAAAGCCAGGAAGGCTGCCTTCTTTTGCAGTTGACCTAAGAGAAAAGCTATAATTCTCTGTGCCATGGGTACATTGCCTCTTTCTCGGACTTTTTAGATCTCAGTCCTTAGGCTGTTGCCAATATTTAGCAATCAAATTATAATTGGCAGATTTAAGACCTGTTAAGGAAAAAAGGCAATGGGAGGAGTCAAGTTAGGAGAAAAAAAGTACACATAACTTGAGAAATGCATTTGAGTTGTGCCTATTTTCTTCTTTGACCATACCCATTTTCCTCCTTGCCTTTTCGTCTTGTTCCTAAGAATTGGAATATGTTGGTTGATTCCAAAAAAGGGAGAATGTCTAGAAGGCAGCAAGTCTTTTTTGCCCTTTTAATCAACCTAATCTTGAAAGTGCTTCAAGACTTTGTTGTTTTTGCAGGATAGAACAATTTGCATGGGCCTAAGACACTTTATATACCGTATTTACCGGACTATAGAGCACATCGGAATATAAGCCGCACGCACTAAATTTTAAAAGAAAAAAATGCCGCACCAGACTATAAGCCGCAGATATATACGTTGTGAAATGATATATTTACACAGAAAGAGAAGAATGCTCTTCGCATGTGGCCAGACGTCTCCAACGTCTCACCATTGATTCATTAATGCCAAGCTTACGTGCAGCAGCTCTATTTCCTTCCTGGATAGACAGATTGATTGCTTTCAACTTAAAAGCTGCATCATATGCTTTTCTTTGTGTACTTTTCATGATGAGGGTGTGAAAAATATTTTGCGTTCGTGCGTGTCATGCTGCTTGCGTCGAGTGAGCCAAAAACTACCGGTAGCGTCGTCTTCTTTGTATTGACCTCTTGCGTCTGTCACGTTTTTGCGCCCCCTGATGACAGTTTGTGAAGAAAAATCTATAGATAAGCCTCATTGTACAAGCTGCAGGGTTCAAAGCGTGGGGAAAAAGTAGCGGCTTATAGTCTGGTAAATACGGTAATACAAGACATATTATATAATAAAACCTAGAGTCTACTTAGAAACAATAAAAAAAAATTTAAAAAGAGAAGTAATAAAACCTTGGAACCAAATGGGCCAGCAAGTTTATAATGTTCTGTGGGCACAGCCATAGAAGAATTGCCTGGCTAAACTTTTTAGTATCTTTTATACAAATTAAAAACACAAGCTAAAACAATTAAGATTTTAGTGAATCTCTGTATGAATTTTAAATTGAACTAAATAACTCTGCATCTAAATAAAGGCTTGGATTTCTGAAAATGCAGATAGCAAGTCCAGATTCTTTGATTGACAAATCTGAACCTCCCCTTCCCTCCCCTTCCCTGCCTACCCAGAAGCTAATGATAGCATACACAGGGCTTCTTATTGTTATTTAATTCAAATAATTAATTTTTAAAAATGATCATTCAACTTGTTCCAAAATTTAAAAATAGTTTTGAAACCAAACTTTAAAAATGAAAAAAAAAAGACTCATCCTGCCTGGGCCTATTCATATTTACAGTACATAAAAATAGATCCTATTGATTTTGATGAGTGTTTTTATATTTTCTTGGATTATTACAAATTGATATTAATATGCTTAAAACTAGAGGTCCATTTATTGGTGCAGTTGTTTAATAGAGCTGCAAATGAGTCCTGGGAGCGGTACATAAATTAATAATATAGTATCCATTTAGTACTGGTAAGTCTTGATGAGTCAGCTGTATTGTGTATCTTGGTAAAGTGAATTTGCCCTGTTGAACTTTCATAGTTGCAAGATAACCTTGGAATTGGGTAATCAGAATCACTTCTGATTTCTTGCTGCTTCTCCTAGTTCCACACAGGATCTGCCGCATGGTGTTGGTGGGTTTATGCCATATGGTTTTTCTGGAGTTCTTTCAGGGGCAGCTACGTGCTTTTATGCATTTGTGGGATTCGACTGTATTGCCACCACAGGTAAGATAACAACAACAACAAAAAAGAAGTACTTTTGAAAAATGATAATTTCTACTCTTAGTTAGGCCTTCACTGTGTACCACTCATTTAGAGACTCAGCCATTTTTTCCATTCTGCTGCAGATTCCTCTCTGAAAATAGTTCCTGCTGCTCTGCATGGATGGTGCTTCTTCTTTTCAGCATGAAATATATTATATTTACATACAGATCAGAATCTAATTAGATTCTTGGAGAAGGGATTATGTGTTTTAAAACATAAACAGTAGAAGGTACTTCCGGAATCTGAACGTGCATCAGAATATTAATTTCAGCTGTATTTATTTGATTGAATGATTAATTATACCATGCAATGTGACGCGATGGATTTCTACTCAGAAATAAATTAACATTGCAAAATTTAAACAGGAGAACACTTCTTTATGCCAAATTACATTTTTGGATGTAATTTTGTATATCACTACTTTTTACTCTTAGTTTTCATTATCTCATAGGTAAGCTTGAAAATGAAGTATAGTAATATATTCTTAGTATTTGGACACAGCAAGAAGGAACACTGAAGTTTTATGTTGCATTGCATAATTTTAAATTATGGTGTTGAATCAAATTGTATAGTTTGATTCTCAAAAATATTTATCAAACACATTTATCAAACTTAAATATTCTAGGCAAATATTTAACCTCTTGGCATAATATGCAAATGTAATGAACTGTTATACGTTTCATAAATAGCTTTAGGTTTTCCTTATTGGAAACAATGAGGCAATTCAGGGAAATAACTCCTAATAATTTTAAAAGGATTTGTAAAATGCATGCTTTACAATATATTTAATATGCAACTGACAAGTTTTAATTTGGGGAAGGATTTTTGCTTTCACGAGAGGAAAACATGTCAAATGCCGTTTCTTCACTGAAACGAAATAATTAAATTCATCTTTTGTAATCTTTGGGTTGTATCTCCTTTTTAGGTGAAGAAGTAAAAAATCCCCAGAAAGCTATTCCAATAGGCATAGTGGCCTCACTTCTGATCTGCTTTGTTGCATATTTTGGGGTGTCGGCTGCTCTTACTCTGATGATGCCTTACTATCTGCTCGATAAAAATAGCCCACTGCCAGTTGCTTTTAAGTATGTGAAATGGGACGGAGCAAACTATGCAGTTGCTGTTGGGTCCCTATGTGCTCTTTCTACAAGGTAAGGGCTACAACTTTTTTTTTTGCATATGTGCGGTAAATGTGTACTCACTGATGAGTGTATTAATCTTTAAATAAAAATGTTCATAGTTGATTTAGGAGTTGGCTTTTTTTAACTTGACAGATTTTTAAGAGCCATAGTGGCGCAGTAGTTAACATGCATTACTGCAGACAAACTCACTGCTCGCTCTAGGAATTTGATTCTGAGCGGTTCAGTATGACTCAGCCTTCCATCCTTCCGAAGTCGATAAAATGAGGACCCAGGTTGTTGGGGAAAATATGCTGACTCTGTAAACCACTTAGAACTGTAAAGCACTCTGAAGCAGTATACAAGTCTAAGTGCTATTGCTATGCTCCACGGTTCAAGTCTGATATATTTGGAAAGGTAGGTTATTTAGATGGTAACAGTTTACAATTTTCCCCTCATATTAGTTAAAGGTCTGTGATAAAGCTTGCAGAAGAGGTCAATGACTCTACCTCTAGTAAATCTAAAACCCTAGAGGAAAGGGAGTTAACTACCAGTCACTGGAGACAAAGCCTTCCAATCTGCTGATGATACATAGAATTTAAGGTTTTCAGAGTTCCTAGTCCGTGTCTCCAGAAACCATGCTGTGTAGGAATTCTGGAAATTTTTAATCACACATATGAGGTGGGAGGAGGGAAGACTGATAGGGTTAATTGGTCCATAATTGGAACAGTGTAATTGGACTTGATAGAAAAACTACCTGTGTCTCTTTTGAGGTAAAATTCTGTGGCTATATCCTCCCAGAGTCCTCACAGCAGTTATCACTAATTTGACATTTTTAATGTGAAAAAGAAGAAATAAATATAATCATTTATTTAAAGGAAATGGAATCAGATTTAGCTTTTAATCCAGCCTCACTCATTCCTTTATATTGCCATATCTACTTTTAGGAATTTGAATCCTAGCTCTCACTCATGGGCCAGAAAAGATTCTAAACGTTTTTTGTTAAAAAAAAAACCATGCATATTTACTTCAGATATTGCATGCAATGCTATTGTTCAGGATTCATCGTTAAAATGATTACAGATTTTTTTTTAAGCCCACCTTTATGTACAGGTAGTTCTCAGCTGGTAACCATTTATGAGTGATTGTTCAAAGTTATAACTGTGCTGAGAAAAGTGACCTACAACTAATCCTCACACTTAAAACTGTTGCAGCGTCTCCATGGTCACATGATCAAAATTTGGGCAGTTAGCAATTAGCATGAATTTATAATGATTGCATGTCCCAGCATTATGTGATCATCATTAAGACTTTCCCAGCTAGCTTACAACAAGCAAAGATAATGGGGGAATCCAGATTCACTTAACAACAGTGATTCACTTAATGACCATGCTGATCCACTTAACAACTGCAGTAAAACTGGGCATGACTCATTTAACAACTGCTTTGCTTAGTATGGAAGTTCTTGTCCTAATTGTGGTTGTAAGTTGAGGATTACCTGTCTCTCACTAATTATTTTGGGAATAAACCTTATTAAAAGGTTTTAAGAAAACATTAAAACTAACATAAACTATTAAGTGCAGTGAAAAAATATAAAAAGAAATAGAAGTTTTCAGTTTCTTCTGCAGCAAATATAAGTATCTGACTAATTTTTTAAAATCCCATTTTCATTTCAGTGAAGATCTAGGAATCACTGCTGCAAAAGAGCAACATTTTCCCATTATCTGTTATAATTATTCTCCCAATCTGGGGGAAAAGACACTCCTTAAAAAATGAATTTCTTGCATTAGGGACAGCGTTGTTGGAATACGTTAAACAATTTTTTTTTTTGTACACAAGAAATAAATCAACATTAATGTCTCTTGTCTTTTTCTAGCCTGCTTGGATCCATGTTTCCAATGCCTCGGGTTATTTATGCTATGGCAGAAGATGGATTACTATTCAGATTTTTGTCTCGTGTCAGTGAGCGGACAAAAACCCCAATGTTAGCTACAATAACCTCAGGAGCTGTTGCAGGTAAGAAAGATTCCTTAAGAATGACTCAAGTAATTCCTAGGTCCCCCGTTAACTCTATGCATATGGGTGTACATATTGTAAACATATGCATTTCATAACTCCATAAGGAGAACACTTTGCATCTATAAAGCAGTTCAAAACTAACATCACATATTTTACTGCACATTAAAATGCAAATATTTTTAAGGTTGCAAGACTTGCTCATTCAGAAGTAATATTACTACTCTTACGATGTTGCATAAATTACACACAACTTGATATACAGTTTGCCTTTTTTTGAACTCTGGTTTTCTTGCTTCTTTCTCATGAATTGTACATCATCTCCTGGGAAATAGAAGAGCTTGTTGGCCCAGAAGTATGGATAAGGATTAAATTGTCATGATTTATCAGGCTTGTAAATGAAATAAAAAATATCCTGCCACTTAATTTGTGTCTTCTCTTTCTCTGCCTGTGCCTCTCCCTCCTCTTCTCTGCACCATTAGCTGTCATGGCCTTTCTCTTAGACCTCAAGGATCTTGTAGACCTGATGTCTATTGGGACACTTCTAGCTTACTCCTTGGTGGCTGCCTGTGTCTTGGTACTAAGGTAAGAAACCATAGCATTGCTGACAAATTAGCCTCAAAGATAGCCCAAATTTGGTTTTTTGAAAAGTATTTAATTTTAGATTTCATTACCTACTAAGTTCAAAATGTGAACTGAACTCTTGCTCAACGGCAGCAGATCCTAGCCGACATTGGGAAGAATCTGATATGCTGGTCGGGGCAAATGATTCCTTACAGTGAAAATTGGTTTCAGGAGCATCATTCATCTGCACTCCCAAGATCTGTCTGCTTCATTATTGGTGCAGATGGCTTTGTGTCCCATCTGCTCTGCTGCCTTTGGGACAGGTTGTCTTGCCCTTTCCATGGAAATGCAAAACAGATATTTGGACTTTTATCTTTGTTTATTTTGGCAAACTGCTTCGCATAAGATTTTCCTTGCAATACTGTTTTTCCCTTCCGCTTTCATTTTCAAGAGTTAGGACTTTTTGCAGCTTCATTTACTAAAGTAGAGAAGCAGTTGGATAGTATGAGAAAGGACCTTATGTTTGTATAAAGATGAAAAGCGCAATATTAAGTGTAGAAAGTTTGCTCTTCCATTACATAAAACAACAGCAGAATTAAGTAGATGAACAGCAATGAATCCTGTTTACCTGTTTAAAATAGCAGTTGATCCAGGAGGTATGGTGGTACAGTGGCTTAAGAATGCTGGATCTGCCAACCAAAAATGGTCAGCACGCCACCAGTTCAAGCCCTGTAGCACCGCAGGACAGTGTGAGCTCCCATCACTCACCTCTAACTCCTGCCCTGCCCACCTAGCAGTTCAAAAGCACTATTGCAAATAGATAAATGGGTACCTTTCTGGTGGGAAAGGCTAGCTGCAAAGGAGAAAGGGAGTTAGCACTGGACCTGCCCGGACACGAGGCAAGATCGACTGAGGAGCCCCAAAATTTGTCATCAACCCAAATACCACTAGCCAGATGGTGCAAGCTAGTTAATTCATGGTGCACCATGAATAAGTGTGCAAGCACAAAATGGAACGAACTAGCAATTAATCTGTCAGAACTACTCTGTAAAGTATAGATCTCCCTCACGTGCATGTCAGATGAAATAAATAAATAAACAAACAAACAAACAAATAAATAAATAAGCAGTTGATCCTCAATTTTTTAAATCATGGAAGTTACTTGAGCCTCTATTTTTTCTCTGTGATTTTTGTTGTTCCCTTGATAGTTGAACATTATCAACTATCACTTGAAACTATCATTTGAAAAACTATCATTTGAACATTTGAAAGTGCAAACTGCAGATTGCAATAAAACATAACACATTTTTTTCAAGAGTATTTTCTCCTTAAGGATAAATATAGTAGTATATAATACCTCAGTAACACCCTAATCAAGATATCAGACTCAGATTAGCTAAAGAAGACAGCAATTTTAGCCTTATTCCTGGAAATACAGTTTTGAGATTGATGGGGCATTTACCAGAACAATAAAGCTCCAAGAAGAACATAGCATCTTCAA
The DNA here is from genome assembly GCA_004320025.1 of Laticauda laticaudata. Lineage (NCBI taxonomy): Eukaryota > Metazoa > Chordata > Lepidosauria > Squamata > Elapidae > Laticauda > Laticauda laticaudata. The sequence continues at coordinate 37,119 of BHFT01045345.1, read as the reverse complement.
TCTTAACATTTCTGTCTATAGTTAGCCTTGGCAGTTCTGTAATTTGCATTTCATTATATGGATTTCATAGAAGTACGTGAAATAAAACCTAATACTTGTAATTTCAGTTGATTTTATTCCACTATTCTACTCGTGATATGTTCTTCTAATACTCAGATAAAACCTGCCAATGGCACCTTTATAATTTTCAGTAGTATTCTGCTCATGTGTATGTTATTTTTGTTTGTTTTCCTTATAGATACCAACCTGAGCAACCTAACCTGGCGTATCAAATGGCTAGTACTACAGAGGAGACAGACACAAATGAGTCTGTAAGCACAAGTGAATCTCAAACTGCATTTTTGCCGGAAGAGGGAGAGAAATTATCCTTAAAAGTTATCCTCCTCCCCCAAAATACAGTCCCTTCCAAACTTTCTGGGTTTATAGTGAATGTCTCTACTTGTGTCATAGGTAAGCAGCAGATTCCAAAAACAGTATTATTCTCAATCATTGTGGCTCTGACTGTGGAGTTTCATCTCTGAAAAGTTGGCTAGTGAGTTTGCTGATGAACTGAGAATGTCCTCCTTGCAATTTGTGTTTTGATTTAGCTGTCTTAAGAATGAAACCATAGTAGAACGCGATAATGGTGAGAAAACTCCTGAAAAAAACAGGCAGCGAATTGGCAAGTGAAAAGTTGAAAGAAGTCCACCAAAGAAGCATAGAATACATGACAATCCTATTCAAGCAGTCCCCACTTAACAGCTCTAATTAGGAGTAAAATTTCCGTGGCTCGGCAAAATGGTTGTTAGGTGAAACATATGACTGTACCACTTAGTGATGGCAATTCCAGTAGTAGCCCCAGTTGTGGTTGTTAAGCCAGGGCCACCCTGTCCTTGAGTAAGGATTCATGCTTCTGCTGTCCTCCTGTATCTTCAGGCACAGGTACCTCCTGTACCACTTCAACTCTCCCCTTCCCCACCTGCCTTGTTAGCATTGGGAGAAAGAAGGCAAAGATTGGGAAGGAGGTGGTGGGGGTAGGGAGCAGAGTGTTGATCAGCCAAAGGGGCAGAAATTGGGAGGCAGGGGATAGGTGGGTGAAGGGAATTGAAGCCCAGCCTGTGGTTGTAAATGAGAGTGGGCTGCCAAGCATCCAGTTTTTAATCACGTGACTAGGGGAAAGTGTTTCAATAGCTGTTCTTTTCAAAAGCAACCACAGCTACCATTTATTCAGTGCCCTCATAACTTCAAAGGGGTTGCTGAACAAATGGTTGTCAAGCAAGAATTACCTGTTGCTGAGATTTTTGTCACAGGGGTCCCCAACCCTTGGGCCACGGCCCTCTAGTGGGCCATGGCTGGCTCAGAATTGAACTAGCGAGTGGCTGGCCAGTGCAGACATGTGCGCCTAGATCGACTCACAAAAGCTATTGGGCAACATGAACGCAGCTTTACTCACATGAGTGGCGGGCTGGTGCATGCACACATACACATATGCCAGCCCACCATTTGCATGGGTCATTTCCCCCCCACCCCCAGGCTCCCAAGCCATAAAGGTTGAGAATCGTTGCTCTACAGGATTCAGTGAGCAAAACAGTCATTCAGAAAAATGGATGTTGGAAGCTATGGATCCTGGGCTGTCTATCTGCATATGTCACAGATCGTATTATTCTTCACTCAGCTAACTACAGCTGTTTTTTGTGTTCCTCCCCACCATGTTTAACAATGCATCCAACATCTTAATGTTTCTTGTTCTCAGGTTTTCTTATTGTCAGCTTCTGTAGCTTGGCTGTCCTTGCCAAGGAGGTTCTGATCAGTGGAGCACCATGGGCCATTAGCATGCTTGTTGTCATCTTCCTCATCTGCTTTGTTTTCATGGTCATCATTTGGAGGCAACCTGAAAGCAAAACCAAACTCTCATTTAAGGCAAGTGATGTATAAAGCATACATGCATAAAAGAAGAACTGGAGCCCTTGTTGGCTTTCTGATTGGAAAGAGAGATTAGTGGAGATCAACCTGCTTTTACCAAAAAAAACAGTGAGGGGCGATAGCAAAAGACACTTTCCCACGCAGATTGAACATATGACCTTCAGCATTCTCGATGCTATTTTTGTAGGAAGGAGGGTTCTCGTCTGTACTATTTGAATGTACTGGGAGATAATTGGTGGCATGCAAGGCTACTGTTTTTGTTTTGGTATTCCTAATATAATCTTCCTAATAAATCAACTCATTACATTATGGGGTGGCTGCTAGAAATGAAGTCTTAAGTCTTTTCACAGAACGAGTAAGTGAGTGAGTGAGTAAATATATACATACATAAAATAGAGGAAGGAAGACATGCCAATTGTTAAAGTTGGGCAAGCAGTTGGTGGCATTTTAGATGTTGCAACTTTCAGCATTCAGTATGAAAATATGAGAACTAGGTTTGCTGGGAGTTGTAGTTATGCAGTAACTCATGGGTGCACATTCCCCACCTGGCATAGTAGAAATTGTGTGTATCCCCAAATGTTTACATTGTACGCACAAACTTAAGCTAAAAGGGGGGTTGAATTTAGCATGCCTATATGATATGCAAGCCTTAATTATATATTATAACACCTGAATTGGAGCAGAGGCATTTTATAGTTCTGTTTCTGTGTGTCAGCTCATTCTAATAAATTGAGAGTTGTGAATATAAATTAAGGTAGTCCTCATTTAGTGACCACAATTGGGACTGACAGCTGTCATTCAGTGTATTGATTGCTAAGTGGGAAATCATATGAGCGTGACTGTGCTTTTATTTTTCTCACTCCTCCACTCTTTCAAATACTCATTCCAATCCTGGGATAATTAGCAAGAAAGGAATTAGTGTTTGTATTTACGTTCTTTGGAGAGAAAGGGATTACAAGAATATAAGCAGGCTCACAATGACGAATACAGTACACATTGAAAGGAATGTGGTAGGACCAGCTTCTGTAGAATTATTACTACAACATAAATATGTACACACAACAGGATAACATTCAGGAACAAAAAGTTGACCTTATCATGGAAACTCTTTATCATATTGCCCTAATAGATTTTCAATCCTAACAAAATATGCTTTCATGCTAAATCTCCTGAGGAAAATCCTTACTCACTTCATTGTATGATAACAAAGGAAAGTTTCTGTTGTTTTCATACAATTTGTCCAAGTACCTTCCTGTTTGCCACATTGAACCACTATCAAGAATATCCCCTAAAACACCATCTCTGAAATGTGATTATAATGTGTAGAATAGAAAGGATTTAATTCTTTAAAAAACATGTGTCTAAAATGTTGCAGTGGCAAAACTTGTGTATATGTACAAATCTACACTTGCATAATTGCATCTCCAATTTTTATTTGACTCTATAATTTTAAACACCTAAATCAGGGCTGTTAAAGTCGCAGCCTGTGGGCCAGATGCATCATGCACTGGCCACACCCATGCCTGGTTTTGCAAAGGGGAAAAAAGTTGCAATATAATACGTGAAGCCGTCGTGACAATGCGTGTTTGACACTCCTGACCTAGACAAAAGCCAGTAAGCATGACATCTTTTAAAATGTATTGTCAATAATCATTCCAGAGAATCCTCGACTTACCCAATTAGAGCTTTACTCAGAAGAACCTGCAAGAATTTGCTGCCTTGCATACTTTCACAGTATTATGTGCTTGCTAATATTGATGTGAGAAAACAATTCCTTACAAATAGAATCAAATCATTGATCTCAGGAGAAAGTAGATATGTGAACTGGTGTATCCCATACTCCTTAATGTAATCCAAAAAGCACAATTTTGCCTTTGTTTTACAGGTCCCTTTTCTCCCTGTCCTTCCAATCCTGAGCATCTTTGTCAATGTTTATCTCATGATGCAGCTGGATTGCGGCACCTGGATAAGATTTGCCATCTGGATGGTCATAGGTAAATTTCAACTATGTGATATGATGACATTCTGTTCATTCAGATAGGCAGATTAGTGAATATGAGAAAGTTCTGAAGGTTGAAGAGGAGTTCAGATTCTTTACTCTTGTGGTCAGAAGCCATAAAATGACAACTGAATTATCTTTAATATAGTATGAGAGTCGCAGGCATTGAAAAAAACATTAAAACCAAACATTTTAATAAGCACGTGAACCCAGGCAGCTGTTATGAAACTGTTGATAATGTTTTAGGTTTTGTGTAAAACAAAACAAACACAGGTTCACACACATTAAGAGTTGGGAGTAGCCTTTAATTACTTTGATTAAATCTTGTAAAAAATCTCCAGGAATAGGCCCATGCAAGGTATGTTATTTTGAAAACAGGTGAGAAACATGGCAAGAACTGATCTATGCAGAATTAAAATGGAGTTCCCTATTTTTTGGTAGTAAGCACTCTGCAGAATATCTGACTTGTTTCTCAACTCAGAGATAGACTACTCACTAGAAAAATATGTCAGTTCCCTTCAGCCGTACATCACTGCACTTTAGAAGTATATATTCCTTGGATGTTCCACAAGAGCATCATCTTATGTTGTATTGTATTCCTTACAAAAGAAACTGATATCCTGTGTGCTGCCTCACATGTTACCTAATGCTACTCCACTTTTCACTTTTCCCCAGGCCTGGCGATATATTTTAGCTATGGCATATGGCACAGTGTAGAGGCATCTTATTCAGCATCAACAGATCAAGAAAGAAGTATGGATAACAACATGGATACTTGCAAATGACAGCCTTCTTGCTCAGGAGGTTATTGAGATCATTACTACTGCACAGCAGGATACTTTTCTCTCCCAAATTCTGATTTATTTATTTTTTTGGTAGAATATTAGGCAGGCTCTCATGTCCCCTTTTTAACATGGGGATGCAGCTGGGAGAAATCACAAGGAAAAAAATACTTAGCCTCTGATGTACTCCCAACAACACTGTTACTTCTTGACAACAGCTATTACTCTTCTTGACTCTTCGAATAGAAATTGCCTTTCAGGGTGCCAGTTTACTTCCAATGTTACTGTGAGAATAAGATTCTCTAGCTTGCAAATTAATTCCTGGCTACTGGAATGGAATGTTACACTGTTTCTCCAAAATCACCTATATTGCAGCACCAGAACTAAACTAAAGCAAACCCAAACCAAACCATACATACACTCTCTGACATGTTTATAAACTGTACCCACTTCCCAAGACTGGAATGAAAAAAAAAAGGAGTGGTGCTATTTAAGCATTGTGCTTTACATATTTAAAGAGGGATGATGCCTGAGTTTTAGCATCCAATGTTACAACAATCTCCTTTAGCAAAGGTGGACAAACCAGGTTTCCTGCAGCCCTTGGAGGCTTCTGTGTAACCTGCTAGCTGAATTCCTCTCCTGTGCTTCAAACAGCTGTGTAGATATGAAGCAGAGTCTGTTACTTATGATAGAACTGCTGTGTAGAAAGTATGACTTTCAGCTTTGCAGATCTTCCAAATCAAGGGCAATTGCTTGCTTGGGATGCTGTTCACACTTCAGCTCAGACAGTCCTGGTCAAAGGTAGCCTTGCCCATGCTTGTATTTCAACACAATATTGTGCAGTAACTCATTGATACGCCCTGTGGCTGAGAAAAGGCAACCGTTTCCTGTAATAAAGATGGAATTAATAAAAGAAAACATTTGTAGCTCAGGGTTGACACGAGGGATCCTAAGTGGTCTTTGACCTTGCTTGTTTTCTTTCATTATCCAAACTAGGTAACATTAATAATGCTAATCTAGTCTATGTTACTTTAGTTTGGGCAATGAAACTTCCTCAAGGAAACAAGCTCAGAGAGCACCAAGGACTCCTCTAGGATGAAATTGAACACAGGGTTCTTGGGTCAAACTCCAGCATTGTCTTTACTGTTATGTTTGAAATAATATATTTAAAGTTAATATTTTATTGAAGGAGGGTTGTGACAAATGCAGCTTTTCTGGTACAGAGTAGGAGCCACCCTTATATTTTGCCTGGAGCATATTTGGGACTAAAGAATATAAGTTTCTCCTCTTATCCTGTTAGCACTGATGTTTCCAAATCGGCCACTTGGTTTAAAATTCAAATTTGGATTATTTCATCTGTTAGGCATGGATGGGACAGGGGAGACCATAAAAATATCTATCAAAGGGAGAATCACCTCCTTCTAAAAATGTGGTTTTTCCAAAGGGAGGGTAAAAGTCTATACACCCATCAAATGTTGATGCTTACTGTTTTGATATTCTAGTAAATAGTGTAGATTGTTATTGTACTTTTTTCTTTTACACTGTTAATCTCAGAGGCTTGAATTTATTCTTACTTGTTCGTGGTATTTATGTCTAGCTCCTTGATGTGTTGTATTTGAGCAAGCTATATGGAAAAGAATAGCACTTAGAAGAAAGGGAAATCATTTTGCTTCTTTTTGTGTGAGGAAATTTAGAAAGTGGGTTATTTATTTATGGCACTCCCCATGTTTTGTCCAAGTTGTATCCTAGTGATAAAGTTATTAGATATGAATTTTGATTCAAGGTTTTCTCATCACCTTGGTGAGTGCTGAGAATTTTAGTGGTGACATCTACCTGTCCAGAAGGTTAGACAGCTTCTGCAGACAGTGTTCACCCAGCTGGACCAATAACTTGATACAAAGCAGTTTATTGTATTTGTTACTTCCACAACTTCCCTTTGCCATCACAAAAGTCTGTGAAGGCTACAATTATAATGATGAGGGTGTTCTTTTTAAAGGGCTTCAGCGTTGAACAGTTGAGAAATGCACAACTTAGTTTGAATCAACTAGACCTTCCCTAAGTAAACTGGCCAAGTTGCTCAAGGTGATTTGGGAAGCTCTCAGGGCTGGCGAGAAAATGTTCCTTTCATATGAAAATGTATATGTGACTTAAAAATATCTAAAACATTGTTTTTGGGTTCTTCTGGATGGAATCCCACCAGGTCACATGAATCCTTGTTTTAGAGTCTGTGGGGAGTGAGATGGAGCTTGCTTTGAACTCTTCATTCTTAGCTGAATCAACCTTTGTGGATTGTTTCATTCATGACAAAAGTCCTTTGCATAAATCTCACATTTATGCAAATAAATGTGAGATTTATATGGTCACATTTCATATCATCCATGCTAATTTTAATCTTTTACTTATTATTAAAATACACCCTATTACATGGATGTCCAACCTTTTGGCTTGCCAGGGCCGCATTGAGTGAAGATGATTTTCCTTGGGCTGCATATAAAATATATCATATAGTTAAAGTATACAAATCCCATAATAATGTTAAAAGTTTATGATCTTGTGGGGTCGCATTACCAGCTGTCCAGGGCCATATGCAGGCTGCTGGCCCAGGTTGAACATGCCTGCCCTAATACATCATTGTCTTTGAAAATGGCCTAGAAGGATGCTGTCAGATTTTCTATAAAAGTCAAATTACTCAGTCATTAAAATTCAATTTGAGAAGGGTCCCTAGATAATTTTTGGAAGTGACTTATTTCCCCCACACTTTTGTTCTTCTTAAGTAGATAAATCCATACTGTGTGTGTGGGCAGTTGATGAAACTGAAAGCAACCCGAAGAATGTGATTTTCAATTTGGCAATTGCATTTCCAAAGGACAGTAAATCCATACATTATAATTTAGTATGGTTGAATTGCAGTGTTCAGTCCAATTCATTTTTAAACTTATAGGTAGACCTTGACTTAATGACCACAATTGGGACTTAAATGCAATCATTTAAAAAGTCAGCATGTGACCAGATCTGATTTTATAACCATTTTTACCTGGTTGTTAAATGAATTATGCAGTCATTAAGCAAATTTGTCTTCTGTTCATTTCACTTGTCGGAAGCTGGTTGGGAAGGTTGAAAATTGTGATCATGTGACCACAGAATGCTGCAACTGTCTTCAATCATGATCACATGACTGGGCAACAGTTGTAACTTCAAGGACAAGTCATAAATTACCTTTTCAGTGCCATAAATTTGAACAGCCATTAAATAAATGGTTGCAAGTTAAGGGCTACCTGTACTAGGGAAAATAGTATTAGAAAAAGCCCTGGGCATCATGTTTGGTTTTGTATGGTAGATACATGCATGCAGTAAAAAGTTGTTCCTTTTCAGATGTGGCATTTAAGGAAATGATTTTGGAAGGAAATTCTGTCACATGCAAAGGAACCTTTAAAAAAGTTTTTCACACACACATCACTATGGAAACGATCACAGATTAACAATCATGGTTCTCAAGTCTCACCTTCAACTGTCATAATTTTGGAAGCAGAAGTCCACCACATCCAAATGACACCAAGATGAGAGACATTGTTCTAAGTAAGGTTGATAACATATCCAAGACTTGAATGGGTTTTGCTTTTCCTCTCACTTGAGATTCAACAACAGGAGATGTTAGGCCTGGGAAAACGTTTTCTTGGAGAAAGACTTGCCGAGAACTTCTTGTGGGATATTCTCATTATGACTAGCTGCTTTTTTCTCCATGGAGATGTTTATAGTTCTTGGTGGTATTCAGAGACTAAGGCAGGGAGCAGGGAGAAACTTTGGACCAGTAAATATAAAACCCCCAAGCAGGGGGCCCTCTTACTTCTAATATTGAAACCTCAATGGAGAAACATGCAAAAGATTGAGGTCTAATGGTGAAAACTTGCAGCGCTGTTCAGCTGTCTGGGCAGCTCAGCAGGTTGTAAATTGCACTCGTGTGACTCGTACAACTCGTGTGACTCGCATAACAAACAGAGGAACAGAACCGGTAGATATACCGATCGGATCCCATCCCTGAAAAACTGGCATAGTATTCAGCAATTTTTAATTCTCCATACCTGGAGGATATCTAATTGGCAATTAAATGTTGCTTCCTTAGTGCATGGAGCAAGGGGAGAAACAAAGTTGATCTACCAGATGAAACCATTACCATAACAGTCAGTTTTAGTAAGTGAGGTTTATGCAAATCAATCCCCAAATTAATTCCAGTTACAACTCCAGCTTTTCAAGAGCAACACATTTCTTGCCCATCAGTTCCTTCCAAGACCAATGGAAAGTTATCAGTAATCTGGTAGTACCTTTTTCAATTAACACATTTTGTTACAAGGTAGAAGCTTTCAAATGTGTTAGAAAAAGTGCTGCCAGACCTTTTTTTTTTTTTTGCTGCTATAGACTTGCACAGCTATTCTCATACAATGCCATTTATATAAATACTCTGTTTTTGTGCATTTGAAAGCCTTGTATTGTGAACTAAAATGCAATCTATTTTGTTAATATTTTCAATTGTTAAAATGTTAAAATTGTGTTCAAAATATCTTATTTAAATGCTTATATTTTGTACATTTTTTCTGCCCTTTATGTTTGATTGCCACTTTTTCATCTCCATATCTACTTTTACTCAGTGCGTTGATAAATGAGAGATGTCTCAGCAGTGTTCAACAAGCAGTAAAAAATTTAACCTAGTCAGTAAAAACTTGCAACAACAATTTTCAGGTTTCTATTTTGATGTTCATCAATTCTGTTAATCCTCATCTACTTAATGGAATCATACTACAAACACTGGATCATAGAATATTCTGATAAAAGGTGAGGATTTTTAATTCCTTTTCTTTAAGCCATTTTTTAAAAAAAGAAATACTTTATTAAATAAGTTTTTATCGGTTAGTGAATAGATAGTTATCAACAGGAGGAAGCCAGCTACAAGTGGCTTGCCTTAAATGTAGAATCACTACACTTTCAAGGGAGATTAAGTAGAAGGCATATTCAGACATAAGCATTAACAGAATCTGTATTATCACTCACTTCAGTAGGACCAGTTTCCATATTACCTTCATTGTTTTAACAGTACTGCAGGCTGATTGAACATCCTTTATATGCCACAGCTTGAATGCATATGTGAAACTTTGTAAGCCCATTATTTTATTGGGAATAGAGGAGAGAAAAGATTATGTGTCTGACTTCCTTGTTAAGCAGCTCATCATCACTTTTTGTCACTTTCTGATCCTTCACATATATCTGCACGCACACACATACAGAGCCTGTACAGTGTGAGGAAGTGGTTGTGGAAGGAACTGTTTGTTCTCTGTATCCACATGTACTAGATTTCTAATAAGGGATGTGTGTATTAAAGCCTGCTTTCCTGGATGAATGCCATATTTGGCAAGGTGAAAGTGCTTTGTATATATGATGCTGTCTCATTTAATTGCTGATTGCAATATTGTTGCCTTTCAGTGTGTATCTCTTATTTTACTATGTGGTGTATTTACAGGGTAACAAAATGAAACAATCTTATTTAAGTTGTACAAAAGGAGTTTTCAGCCTATGTGACAGACCTCTTCTGCATTTACCAAAATTCAAACGTGTTGTACAGATGCTACGTTTGCGTACTAAGTTTGAATTCTAAATTCATGCATGTAGCTTGGATTGTTGTAGAGTTAAATATGCATGTGGTAGAGGATTTTTTTTTCCAGAGAGGAAGGGAATATGGTAAAGTTCCATTGATGTTTATCTTCACTGTAATTAGAACTTTTTAGTTGGTTGACACTATAAAAACACCCTCTTAAGAAAGAATGTTGAATGCACTATTGAAATCAGTAAGCTTTGCTTCTGAGAAATTGTACATAGGATAGTGCTGCACATTTAAATTTTGTATACTACTGAACTTATATCATTGGTGCCTTCTTGTGATACTGAAGGAAGTGTGAGAGCTTTAGAAAAACTTAACCTGGAAATATAATGAGTAGGCTTCCCCCCTCCCCCCAATCTCTTATTGCAGTGTTCCACAGTCTGCTGCCCATTATATATATTGGACTACATAATATGGGCTGTGGGCACCAGGTTGAGGAAGAAGTTTTAACTGTGATAATAAATTCATAGTAGATCCTCATTGCAAAAAATGGTTAACATTTGGTAATAGATTTGTGCAAGGCATTTGTGGGAGGTGATTTGCTGACAACCTTTCTTTAAAGTATTAACACAGCCATAGCCTTCATAAGGTTTGTGTGAGTGTTTGGAAGGCTCATCTGTATTTATGTATAGAGATGACACAGAGGGACCATCTGAAAGCTGTGAATTTATATCCATGTGCAGATAACCAGCTGGTAGTCTTGAAGAGGGCTCTGTCTCTCTCTCTCCCCCCACCCCCAGTGGTAATGTACTTTGTAAATTACCTCTTCCAAATGTTTCACACAATTCTGATTGTTACAGAGACTCATCATAAGGAATAATTACATCCTGTAAGCTCATTTCTGAAGCAGAGGCCAAACCTTATGAAAACCGTGCCTGTTTTGTTTTGTTTTTTTAAATTCAAACCTAGAAATCCTCAGGGTATATTTTCTCATTCTTGGCTCATATCCTAAAAAAAATCCTATCAACTTTATTAAGTTTCTAGATGGTGAGGGATCTCAACAGATCACACTCATGCTTTGCTTTGAAAATGCTGGAAGGGTGGTGAGTGATGAAATGACTGGGTTCCTCTCTTTCTGTTGTGCCTTTCAATGTACCTCTGCTCCCAAGGGTACAAAGAATCAGTGTGGCACAATTTGGAGTTGTATGTTACAATCTGTCTGAGAATATGATGGTTTCTTTGGGAATACCCACCTTTTGATAACCAAGAAGCCATGAAATAATTTGTCCATATTTTTACTGAGTAAAATGTATGTAAGTTTTTCTTCTATTTTTCTAATGATTTCCTCAGAATATATAATGGGTTCAAGATATAGTTACTTAAACCTTGATCCTGTCAGATGCTTCTGCCTCTTCACTGGAGCTTCTGGGTTTGTTCGGATTTTGGTTCTCCCTTCAATACAAAGCTTTGTTTTTTATTTTATATGTGAAACTTCATTTTAGAGCAAGGCCTCTGCTTCAATAACAAACCTCTGTTGAGGAATGCTGTAAATGTCTCCCTTTGGAGAGTGAGGTGTTTTTTTTTTAACTTTAGAGATCAATTTGTAAATAGGTGAACAGCATTAATTTGTATTTTAAAATTTAAATAAATTATGTGAATTTTATCTTGCCTGTTATAATAAATGTTTGTTTAAACAAATAAGTTATGTGTAATTGCTGTTCTGTGTAGGAATCCAACTTCTGGATTTTGCCTTTTTGTTTTCAATTCCTTAGTAATCCTAAATAGCTCTCCTGCTTAAGACCGCTGTAGTCTTAATTTTTAAACCATTTAATTATATAAGTTTCTGAGCATGGGATGTGCCCTTTACCTCATTTTTCTGAGGAAGAAAAATGAGGTACCACTACTCCCCAATTTGCTTTTGTGGAGAAAGACAGAGTAGATTTCAAATGTTATCTCCAACAGATTTATCTAGAGAAAGTAAGTGGTTCTCCTGCAGCAATTCAGAGAAGATAGGAAGATGGGGAGAGAATGGGTGCCAGAGAATAGTGCTTCTTACCATTTGCTTTTGCCCCAACTAAAGAAAAAAATTACATACCTCCCCTGGGAAAATAGCACAATAGGAAAGAGGGACTTCCTCCATTGAATTTAAGGTGCAATGTCATGTCCTTCAGAACACAATGTCAAAATGCCAAAATAGCAGTGGTCAAGAGTGCTGTAAAATGTAGAACACCATTGAGGTAATGCAGCAAATGTCAATGTCAAATGTGAAAGAAGAAAGAAAATAGATATGCATCACCCTTGTTGGCAACCATTGCATAGCATATTGCAAAATTACCATATTTTTAGTTTCATTTATAATCTGCATTATATTAAACTACAAAACAAATACATAGCATTTCTGATCTGTGAGGAATTATTGGAATGAGAGAAGTACTGGGAAGGGCATTGCAGACTAAACATTTCTCCTTTGGGCGGTTTATGATATATATTGATTTTATACATAGGGCTCTCATGTCTTCGACAAGACAGCAAGCATGTTAATTTTCAACCCAATTTGCTTTAATAAAAAAATAAAAGTTGCGATGCTGAAATCGCTTTAGAGTTTCCTTTATTCATTAACATTTAGATGATGGATTTTTATAAAGTAAATGCACAATTTTGGTAGATGTTGTGAAGCTATAGAAAGAAATCCAAAAGGACACCATAGCATGATGCTGGAGCATGTTATTTATTACCATGAATATATTACACACACTTTACACAGTAACTGAAATAATACAAACTTTTTCTTCTAATTCAAAGAGCCATCTATTATCAGACCATAAACCCCTGCAACAATGGTGGGGTGGTGAATGGGCAGGAGACACTTTACATGAAGGTCTACCATATGTCCATGGGACATAAATGCAATTAGCACAGACCCTAAAATACCTGATTTGGGTTCTTTAATCCAAAATATATTTTTGGGTTCATTTCTGGCTGATTTATTGATGATAAATATGACTTCTAGATATCTCTCCAAAGCTCTTTCTAAGGTCATTTCACTCTACTTTTCTACCTGCTTATTTCCTTTATGAATTACTTTGAAGAAACTTTAGGTGACCTACGGAAGATTTTTCTGGGATTATTTGGTGGCCAGAACGAATTTTGATTACTTCCAGGAAAGACAAATACTGGATACAGGGAAACACAACTCATAATTTTTGTAACTGCCACATCTTGTTTGAAGCTCAGACTGTACTACTCATACTGTAGTACTGCTTTGCCACACTTGTCATAAAAGAAGGATTACGGTGGAAATGAGTGCCTTCTTGGTTTTGAGGCAAGACAGAACAGGTTGGTAAAAAGAATGGCAAGTGTGTTATGCTTCCAGCATTACATTGCTTCCAAAACTATCTGTTGGCAAGTCATGTCAAAGGCCATCTGTTATGCACTTTTCAGGGCAACTGTTTTACTCTAGTGTGTTAAATGTAGTAGGAGGGTATGAGCACACAATTGGTTGTTCCTGACCAATTTCTACTTGAATCTTCAAATAGTATATTTAGCAAACCTACAAGTTTTTAATTTTGAAACTATCTCCAATGTTTTTCGAAAGCTTCCATTCAGGGGTGGGATTCAAATTTTTTAACAACCAGTTCTGTGGGTGTGGCTAGGTAGGCGTGGCATGGGACTGGGTGGGCATGGCTTTTTTTTCAGCACCCCTCTGCACTCTGTTTTTTTGGCCTCCTGGGCCTCAGGGAAGCCTCCTGGGGGGTGTTTTTGCTCCCAGGAAGCTTCCCTGGTACCCAGGAAGGCAAAAAATGGAGTATTGGGGTGGGGGGGCTCTGCATCACCGCCACTCCATTTTTTGGCCTCCTGGGTGTCAGAGAAGCCTCCTGGGGGGGGGGCATTTTTGTTCCCAGGAGGCTTCCCTGAGGCCCAGGAAGGCAAAAAAATGGAGCATCCTTTTTGTCTCCTGGGCCTGAGGGAAACCTCCTGGGAGAAACAGTAAGACAGTGAGGGGGATCCTGGCATAGCTACTTATTGGAACAGCTGATCATCGGAAGGAAAAAAAAGAAATACCAAAAGGAGTTATTTGGTGGGGGAGAACCAGTCAGCAATGTCACGCATGTGCAATAAGGACTGACTAGACGGGGAGGGGAAAGGCAGGTGGAGAGGGGCCAACCAGGGGCACGATTTGCCAGTTCTCCGAACTGCAGAATTGTAACAACCGGTTCTATAGAACTGGTCTGAATTGGGAGAATCCCACCCCTGCTTACATTAAAATACTATTAATCTAGGGCAAGGTTTCTGGTTTAAAGATAAATTATTGGGGGTGAGGGGGTAGAGAGGGAGAGTTACCTAGTATATCAGTATAATGTAGCTATTCTTTGGGAGAGTTCTGTCAAGACTGATTTCTTACTTCCTAAATCTTTCCAGGAGCACCACTTATTCACTGGGCAATGTTCTCTCATTTTTCTTCCCAGTACTGCAATTACTGCTGTGTTTCTCATATAATAAGGCTGGGTCTTATTTTTTTTTTGAACCCCCCAAAAATGGCTAGGCCTTCTTTTTGGGGGTGACTTAATTCCCCCCCCCTTGCATCTTCGGGTGGGTGAGCAGCGACGGCTTAGATGTTGACCTTGGTGTTGGGGGGGCACTTTGAATCGGGATCAACGGAGGCAGCACCATATCCGGGTGTGCAACAAAAGTACTTCCTAACGGCAAGCCCCCCCACCATTCCCCCCCCNTGTGCAACAAAAGTACTTCCTAACGGCAAGCCCCCCCACCATTCCCCCCCCCATTTTGCATGTTTTAATATAGGCCTTAATTTGGGAGGAGGGGCTGATTTTCATTTCATGCCTATAAAACATGCTAGGACTTCCTATTGGGGGAGGCCGTATTGTTGGAGAAACAGGGTAGAATATAAGATTCAAACAAATACTTTGCAGCTCCCTTTGCCCCATACATTTTGGAGCAATTGTCTCTAACCTTGAGCTTGAAATGATAGAAGCAGGAGTGAAAGTTAGGAATCACTTTTCCGAGCTAGTTCTTGAACTTCCTTCCATACATGTTGATTGTGGTTTAAATTTAATTAGAACTCTTGTTACACACATAACTAGTATTGTTGGGCTGTTGGGCTATCTTCATTGTGTAACTTTATTAGTTTTATAAGTTGCAGGGAAGCTGGTGACAGAAAGTCCTCAAGCATGTTACATTAGGCAGGCCAAAGCAATTTGGCAATTCCGTTTCAATCTTTTGTGCCATCTCAAAAATGAGTTTAACATGTTTCAAAAGTGGTTTGCAGGGGTGAGTTGGGCCTTCTGTGTTTTGGCATTGCTAAGCAATGTAACATCATGCAAAGGATAATTTTCTGCTTGAGATTAAAAACAGTGAATTATGATGCAGAAGGAAAAAATTGCCCTGCTGTTAAAAATGCAGAAAATAGTCAGTATAGCATACATGGGTGCTGATTATCTTCTGGTATGATTTTTGCATAGAAATAATGGTTAGAGTTGAAATTTTGTGGGCTGGCTCTGACCACCATCAGCTAAAATCCTCATCATAACTGGAAGCATTATTGTGTATGGGGGAGGGAGAATGAAACAACTTTAACAGAGGTGCCAATGGACAAATCACTCATCTGTCAATGACTAGCTCCATAGCCTGTAAGCAAAGAGTGATGCATAACTTATAGGGAAATAGAAGAACAAATAGATCATCATCATGGTAACATGGATTAGATGAGCCAACACTGTTCACAATGATATAGCAAGTAGACAAGTGTACTGTGGCATTCTCTGTCTTCAGGCATTAAAATATAAAAAGTGGATTAAATTGCATTAGTAAGTCATTGTCTCTACTTTCCTGTTCTCAATTCATTTTGCCTTTTTATAAAATCTAATTCTGCAGTCAGTGTTACTTACAAACATGACATGAGCTAATCTAAAGATGTTCTTAATATCATAATATCATGCAAGGCAGCTACTAAAATAAATTCCTAAGGGGGGAAAAGCAATCTTGTTACTTTGTACACAATGGAATTAGGCCCCAAATCTGTGTTGGTCAGACAGTGCTGACTAGCTCTTGAGCTGCAGTTTAGTGTTAGTGTATTTTGCACAGCCGTGGCTGAGTCCATCAAATTAAGGACTGTTCACAGGGCCACGTTATGTGAGAAAGTAAGAAGTATTGTGAAATACTTCTTACTTTCTCACATGACGTGGCCCTTTGAACAGTCCTTAATTTGATGGACTCAGCCACGGCTGTGCAAAATATACACAAAGCCACAGCCACTACTTGAGAATCAAAGTGCCACACGGATATCAAATAACAAGAACCTACATTTGCTTAAGTCAGCCTTGCCCAACACAGCATTAATAAGATTTCTGAGCTCCAAATCCCTTAATTCCCAAAAAGTAGGATAAGAGCCATGTGAACTTGCAGTCCAATATATTTGGAGGCATTTAACTGAGGAAGGCTGCCTTAGACAATTTATGCTCCACAAGCATTCAAGTGCTAGGATCGATGCTTTCACAGTCTAGTCTAACATATTTGACAACATGCTAGAACTCACCTTCTAACATCAAAGACAATAAAGGGTATTGGCTGCATACTTTTCATACTTTCATTGAGATCAAGAATTATCTTAAAATATATTACTATCCTGTCTTCCACAATACACTTTCAGAAGCCAGTCTACATTTGAGCAACCAGGATACCCTATTCAATGCTACTGCTAACTACATATTTGGGTACCAGTGTTCAGATGGAAATTAAGAAAAGCAGAAACACTGACCCAGTGGGTTGGCCATAAATGGAGACAAAATTCTCTGAACATGGAGTAAGTGGAAGTGCACAATGTTAATGGTCTAGTTTAGGCCCCTGCTTTTAGAGCCATACCTGGTATCCCTGACAAAGTTGCTCAATATGCCAATACTGCATACAACCACAACATAATTGACAAATCAGTGATCAAAGGCAACCTTCTCAGCCTGCCAATTGTTTCACTGGTATTAAATAATGTGCTACAAGCAGCTGCCTGGGATGACTATGTCTTTAGGCCATTTCTGTGAATAAGAAAGTTTTTGTCAGTAGAGTTGGCGTTTTTATATGCAAAAGAGCAAAATACGTCAAAGAACATACAAACTACTTCATGTCTTCAACCAAATGTATTCGTATGTTGACTATAAGTTAGGATTTTAGCCTAAATTTGATGGTCACTATACAAAGAAAGGTTATATGGATTTCTGGGGCGGCGGATATTTATGTTCATGTTTTTATATATATTAATTGCTAACAATTTAGAAACTTTTAAAAAAGTCAGTTACTCTAATGAGCTAAAGAAAAAAAGTAACTGACTGATTACAGTTGCAAGATCTAATACTGAGCCTGGAAGATGAGTGACCATGGTAGGCATTGAGTAGAAAACCAATTATCATTTATGAAGTCAGTAACTCCTTAAGAATTCAAAAGTCGCTGGTGTTCTGCTTTAGAAAATGTACCACTCGGTGGTCATTTAGAAGATGCTTCTCCTTTTTTCTAACTTTTTTCTAGTCTGGGTAGAAATGTTTCTGGGAAGCTTTGACCCCAGCCACCCCTCCCCCCCCAAAAGCAATTCCTTTCAGAATAAATTTTAGGCACATTTTAGAAAATTGCTGTCTTGAAAATATCAGCACTTTTTGCAGAATTAGTTCATGAAAAATTGCAATTCAGAACAGCTTCAGTTATACATGCAGAGCTGTATATGTAGGCCTTTTGGGTATTGAGTACATTTTGTGCCTGGATTTCAGTACAATCCATACCTCACCAAAGCCATAGATGTAAGCAGAGCGATTTGCAACTAACTTGAAATATTATTGTGGAAAAAGAAATCACTCAGAGTGATTAAGTAAATTTTCCAGTGTTTTTGCCTCTAATCTCAGAAGATGTTTCCATGCTTCAGACTACATTGCTATTTTTTGATCTCATATGCTAGTTTTGAGCTGAAATGACAAAAGTACATTGCCTAATCATAAGGAACTAGAGCATATGTGGGAACAGCAACAAATCTTTCACTGCAGTTCCTAACAACTTGCTTGGACTGCAATTTTCCATATTCCGGGCCAAGTCTATTTAAACAGCTGCATTGGTCTGTCATCTTGGTACTGTGCTGACTTTAGCTGGAGTTGGTGGTCCCGATGAAGAGCGATAAATGCACGTCGGAGAAGTTGGAGATAGTTTAACAGGACTCATGGGTTCTGAGGTCTGCAGTTTCCACATCAACTCTTCATTTGTCCTGCTCAGCCTCTTTTTTTCCTTGCTTTCCTTCTCAACATATTCTTGGAGATTAGCATTTTCTTCAGATAACTGTCTGGAGAAGGTGACAAGACAGCATCAAACTTTACTTTCATAATGATCAGATGCTCACCTTACATGTTTGTGTTCTAATCAGCCCATCCCCTTTCTAACTGCCTTCCTGCCATTGCTTTCATCCAAGAAAAATAACCACAGACCATTTCAAATTGACAACAGTTCATATTACAGTGCTTTCATGGTTTGATATAAAATAGATCAATCCCTCATCCTACACTTCACATTTGGTTGACTTATTCATCCTGGATTCTTGATTACTGTCCCACTCACTGATTTCCAGGTATGAACAAGTCATCACAAACAGGTCAGGAAGAACACTGTTGTCATCCACCCGCCCTTCAACAAATACAATATTTTTCCTAAAGAGTTTTTTTTCTCCAATGATACAAAAAATCAGCATAGTCATTTTCAAGTGTAGAGAAGACCAGCAACAGGCCTATATATAAATTAGACCTGAACAATTTCATACTATGCATTTAGAAACAACTGTGAGGATATTTATAAGAGACACACAATAGTCAGTTCCAAAGTATGTGACTTTGAATGTAAAAAGTATCCAGATAAGGCCCCTAGTTATAAAGACCTTAGGTGGTAGATTAGTCTGAGACAATCAGTGCCAACTGAATGTACATTGCTATGATAGATGACTAAGTGATTTGACTCAGCAAAACATAGCATCATCATTTCATAATGCCGAACTGCCAGAAAAATTAATGCCACCTCAATTTACACATGTTGATTTATGCTGGCTATTGCCAGATTTACACAGAAAATTGAATATACAGAAAATTGGGAAACAGCTTTTAAAGCAGCTGTGTGGCTGATACCTACAAATATGTATCGACATTAAACAGATGAAGAGAGGAGCTTAGATGTATACAGGTTTTGAAACACCTCTTTCAAATAGCACAGCTATAGTTTTCTAGCTCAGTGGTCACCAACTGGTGGGCCGTGGCCCATTGGTGATCCATGAGAAAATTTTGGTGAGCTGCAGAGAAATGTCCCCCCCAAAGCAATTAGTCCAAGCTGCGCGGGAACATTGGCTGCGCTGCCCACCCATTGGCCCCCACCCTTCAGCCGAGCGCAAACCACCGGCCAGGGCAAGGTAATGGTGCTGTTGCAGCAAGAGGGGGCTGGCAGCAAAGGCGGGCTGAAGTGGTGATGGAGAGGGCTGGAAGGTGCAGGAGCACCACACTACTTGCATTTGCATGGCACTCCCACACCTTCCAGCTCACCTCTCCTGACCTGGACTCTTCCTCGATGTCTGTAGGCTGTAGGGATGGCCCAGGGCAGGAAAAATACTGGATGCTGGTGGTGGGAGGGGGCAGAGTGGGCAATCCTGTGCTCACCCTCCAGTTCAGAGGTCCAGAATGGGGCATTGGCATCGATGTCAGTATTCTCATCCTTCTCGGCGCTCTGCTCTGCTGCCCCCCATCACTGCCCGGGGAAGGCACAGGAAAAGCGAGCAGAAACATAGCTCTCGTTTGGGTGAAAGAGCTGAGATTGAGGAAGGCACAGGCAAGAGAAGACGGAAGCTGCTGTCTTTGAAAAGCGCCGCTTTCTGTTGTCTGTGCCTTCCCCAATCTTCGCTCTTTCGCCCTAGCAAGAGCTATTTTTCTGCTCACTTTCTTTTCCTGTGCTTTCCCCAGGGAGCAATGGCTGGGAGCGTGGAGAGAGGGCAGCAGAGACATCAGGGCTGCTCTCCCCCCTCAGGAAGCCAGGCCTGGAGGAACACAAAGAATTGCGGGCGAGCCCCGGAAAAATGCGTGTTGGAAATGCCAACACTCATTTCCAGCGCTCTCTCCTCTGTCCTGAAGTAGGATTGAGTGCAGAGAAGGGAGCAGGGGGAAAGGTAGGAGGGAAGGAGAAACCCGGCTGGCTTTCCTTTGGCATGGGGTGGGGTGGGGAAGACCTCCCCCAATTCCATACAGCCACACCTGGCAAAGGAGGGAGAGGTTTCCTCTGACTTGGGGGAGAGATGAAATGACAGGAGACCAGATTGGGGGAGGGCTCTATTTTTCTTCCATTTGAGGGGAGCCGGATCTTTCCAGCTGGATGAGAGAGGCCCCTCCTTTCCCTTCGTTCTGCCCCACAGTTATGATTAAGCATTTATGATTTTGTTATAATCAAATAAGCATTTTTATATTTTTATATATATGTATATGTATATATGTTTTCTAAAGTTTTCATGAGTGTTTATATATGTGGTATTCAGCTTTGTTTGGGTATTTTCCCATATCATTATAGTTGTGCTTTTAAAGTTGTAGCGATGTTGCGGCAGAATCTCATCTGCCATCATCTGGCTTGTGTATTGGGTTTGTCTGTGAGTCAGACTTTCACAGAACAGAAATGGTTGCAAAAGCCTGACACACAAATGAACCCAATACGCAAGGCAGATGAGATTCTGCCGAGACGTCGCTTCATACATACATACATACATATACATATAAAATTAATTTTATATTAAATTTATATTTAATATTGTTTTTTTATATTAAATATATTATCTTTTTTTAAAAAATGTATTAGCTGTCCTCGGGATTTAAAGTATGAGTTTGGTGGTCCCTGAGGTCCAAAAGGTTGGCGATCCCTGGGATAGCTGATAAATAAGGAAGTTTGTGACCCAATAAATGTATACATGATTCTTGAAAATGTTTGTTTCTTACAACAAACTGCTCACCTGCATTTTGTTTCATAACAAAATGAGAGTTATTCATTATTTTTTAAAAGTCTTGCTTATTTTGCTTCTACTCCTTCAAAGGAAAGAGTTGATGAAATTTTCTGCCAAGGACTCAAGGAACAGTGTGGTTAGACAAGCATCCTTAACAGTAGTGCAACAATGGACAACGATGTTTTAAATCATATGGATACATAAAGAAAAGCAAAAGTCAACAACCTCACTTCAGCAAGGCATTTCTGACTCATGTATTATCACTCACTATTGGGAAGTGAATTTATGAAATGGTCAAATAAGCAATGATCACTATGGTCAAATAAGCACTCAAAGAATTCAGGGATGTTGTAATTTGAATCAAGCAATCTTTGATTCACAGTTCAGTCTTGTAGAGTACAATCCTGTAAATATTTACTTGAGAAGCTGGAGAATTTTATTTTGTTTTCATTTTTTTTAAATGAATGTTTTCCATTCACATTTCTTGCACCCTTCCATGGATCAGAATACTGTATACTTCAAGCAAGACACATACATAGAAAATAGCAATAGCACTTAGACTTATGTACCGCTTTATAGTGCTTTTACAGCCCTCTCTAAGTACTTTACAGAGTCAGCATATTGCCTCCAACAATTTGGCTCCTCATTTTACCCACCTCAGAAGGATGGAAGGCTGAGTCAGCCTTGAGCCTGGTGAGATTCGATCTGCCAAATTACAGACAGCTGGCTGCAGCAGAAGTAGCTTGCAGTACTGCACTCTAACCACCGAGGCTCTTACATTTTATAAATTGTAAACCATGGAGGTACACCAAATGCACATTCTACAGAAAAAATGCAAGCTAAGTTCCAATTTTCAATGCATTTATCAATGGGAAAAAAACGATGACCAAACACATGTGAGATTGATACCTTCATACCGATTTGTAAATAATTCCTGCTGAATCCATATACAATAGCAGCCCTAACCAGCATGGCATGAACTCTCAATATATCGAATAATGTTCATATTCTTCCAATACTTTGATTCTCTTGAGCAATAGCAGAAAAGTGAACATAAAAAAGACATAATTAAATCCACTGATAGTTGCCTTTATCCTCTTACACTATAGAAAATATTTCAACTGACCTTGTCATCACAGTGTTGTGATCAATCCTGACTTTGAGGTCTTCATTTTGTTGTTGTAGTACTTGAATTTTTTCTTCTAGAATTAAGTTCTTTTCTGCCTAAAGAGATAGGCAGACTGTTATATTTACCACAAGCATGGGTGTCTGTGAGGGGTGGGACTGGAGGAATGATGAAAGTATTTTGACAATGTGATGCAACTCTGAGCTTTTCTACAATAATATTGTAACAAAGCACACATCCATAAGGGGGAAATCCTGCATAGAGTTTTGTTATTCTGAGAAATTCTATGGATTCCTCTGAATCCAAGCAACTTGTACTGGAGACTTTCTCCAAAAGATTGATATAAAAATTATCCCACAGGTCATTTCCACTCAGATCTGAATGAAACCCCACATACATTCAACTCTGGAATCCAATAATCTGAAAATTAGGATCACTGCAACCACATGTAAGATGCAGCCAAGACAGACAAAAATTTCTAAGAACTTGTCACAAGCAATTCTATATTAGTTGCTGATCAAACGTTGTCATTGGACACAATTTTGAGCCAGCCAAAGAGAATGTGAGTGAAGTTATAAAAAAATGCAGTACACACTGATTGGAAATGGTGAGAGCTATGCGCCAATGCAAATGCAGGTATCCAATTGAACAAGATTGTTCTGATAGATAAGTAATGACATACTAATCTGTGTTTTTTAATCACTCTTCAGGTTTTTCATAAACAGTCAGAAATAGCAGCAAATGAGACCTCACCAGTTTTTCTAGCTCCATGATCCTCTTTTCTTGTTGATGAATGAGTACATTCTTCATTTCCAGAATCTGCTTTAGGCTCTTCATATCTTCTTCTAAGTGCTGATATGGAGCCAGGGCAATCTAAAAGAATGAAGAACAATATGAGAAGCAGCACTGCTGGATCACCCAGGACCGGGACTCTTTTGCTCAGTACTATAAAAATAATACAAACTGAACTAGTACGATTCGGTCCTGATTTAATTAAATTGGCAATTTGAATACAAATTGATTAAAGTAAACAGCAAAATGTTGTTTGATGCAGCTGAACTGACTGACGCTTCTCTGAGGTTTAATCAGGGGAAAAATTATTTAGAAGCTATGAAGGGAAGATTCAGAATGCTTGCACCTGCTTCATTTTTTGACAAGATGGAATGAAAACAGCAGGGATAGTAGACTTATTTGTCGACATTAATTCAGAAAGTTGCAGTCTTACAGCTTCAAAGATTTCAGCATAATAATTTTCTGAAATATTTTCCCTTTTAAAGTGGAATTGGGATGAGGACAGCACAGCACAGCAGTCTTCAATTTGTATAGCAAAAGCATTTAAAGAAGTTTGTTGAACTAATACAAAAAATGTCCTAAGTCAACTTCAAAATATTGAAACACTGTTTAAAAACTAAGTCCTTATTTTTCAACTTGCCTCTCAGGTAGTCTAGCTTTGGCATGACAATTAAGAATGCCCATGGATGTGTCTCTGAACCTTATCTGCATAGGGTTATGCAGATTTGCTGCTTTTTATTACAGGGATATGTGGCGTGTCAGGCGATAACTAGTTGGCAGGCTTGACTTTATCCATAATTTCAGTGAGGTGTCAGCTAGGTAGAAGACATTTGTAAAGCCTGGATAATTCTGGACAGAATTAATTATGTCAAGACTATGTCTTGTTGGCAATACTATATATTCATTATTTACTTAGCAGAAATACCATGAGATACAGTGCCATAGTGATTTGCAGACCATATAAAAATAACCTCCAATAGTTATTTAAAACTAGAAAATATTTGGGCCAGCATTTATCTGGCCACCAGCTACTACTCACTGTTGATAGACTTAAATCTGACTCTTTCATGCAGAATTTATAAAATGTATGTTACTGCTCAGCTTTAAACCCAGATTGAGTGTTAGGAGATGAGTGCAACTGCCATTCGTGTTGATGGAACCAGCAAAGAAGCATAGGTTTCCACCAGCATAAGACAAAAGAAAGTGAACATTTTGAGTCTGCCCATCAGAAAGAAGTGGAAAGCCGAGAAAGTGATTGAAGGACAAAGCAATCTAAGCCTTGTTACCCAATCGCAAAAATGATCTAAAAGCCAAATTGAAATGATACAATTATTTAGCCAGTTTATGTCAATATCAGACAGCCCACTGGACCAACAACATCTCACCACATGCTCCACCACAACACTAAATAAAGTCATTGAAGGGCCACTGACTCCGAATGTACTCTAATTTTATTTGCAGCTTCCTAGCATGTGTGGTTAGCCGGCAGCAGGTGCAGAGAGCTGAGGAGAGCGATGACTCTGATGAGGGACCAGGACCATCAGGGAGTGGACTGCTGCCTTCAGAGATTGTGGGGGCTGGCAGCAGTGATGAGGAGATTCCCGAGGAGCCTGTGCCAAGTACATGTGCACGAAGGATTACTCGGAGGAAAGAACAATTACAGCAGCACAGGAGATTCAGGAGTAAGGCTGCAAGGTAATGGCCCCTCCCTCAAGAGGATTAAAAAAAAAGTGCTTTGAAAAAGCGTTCTTTGCAGACAGCAAAGAAGCTCTGAAACTCAACTGGTGGACATCTTAGTTCGTGTTTGGAGAATTTTATAAATTAGTTCTTATCTCTGGGTTTTTGGCAGCCTTGACAAAAAACTTGGCAAGGCTCTTTTTTGTCGGAGCTAATTAGTGGAAAGCAGCCTTCAGAACAGAATTCATTATTAAATCTTAAAAGGTGGGGGCTGCTGCCTTTGTCTGTCTTTGCTCTTTGGGAACCTGGTTGGGTCAGAACATAGCCCCTCTGAGCTCTCTCTCAGAGAAGGAGATCACACCTTTAGCCTTTGGGGGTTTTCTATTTTATAGGGAAAGAGAGTTATCAAAGGTCAATTGTTACCTCTTTTAATAGCTTCTTTTCCCCAATATTTGGCTTAAGAGGCAAATTAATGCCGAAAACATCTGCAAGTCCTTCAGGTTTAAGACAAAACCCAAGAACTTGAGTGAGCATTTATTTCTACTCTGACCACACAAATGATGCTATACCACCCTCTGTGTTCTGTGAGGAACAGAAGCAAAGCACAAAGATAAAGTCTTACTAATGGGTTACCTGCCTCCTTGATAGCTGCACTAAATTAAAGTAGGTGACTTAGGCACTGAAAGAGAGATTTATTATTTAAGGAAGGAAAGTAAAGGCAAGTAGAAGTGAAATGTCCTTGGTGATTTCTGAGCTTGGTTGTTTTCTTGTAGATCAGGGGTGTCAAACTCGCAACGTCACCGTGTCATCACATGATGTATCACAACTTTTCCTCCCTTTGCTAAACCAGGCATGGACATGGCCAGCGCATGACACATCCAGCCCACAGACTGTGAGTTTGATACACCTGTTGTAGATGTTTCTTACAGACTTGCTGATGATGTCAATTATGATACCTTGTTTGGGTAATGAAACATCTGTAAGAAAACAATTGAGCTCAGAGAGTAGCAAGGACACCTCATGTCAGTCCTGAGCTACAAATATTTTCATTTGAAAGTAGAAGGTGTCTGCCCCTGGTGGAGACTGATTCTGAGGGAGAGGAGGAACAGCCAACAGGGAGTGGAGGGGTGGCTATGGAGGTTGTGGAGGAGGCTGGGGAAGGGCAGAGGCCGGCTGAGCAGTCAGAGGAGGACCCAGGCCCATCCTCTATCCATCCTAAGGCCCACAGGGAGGAGAGGATAAGGAAGAGACATGGTCTCCTCAGGAGAAGAGGTTCTTGATCCTCTTCATGGGCTGCAGATGTGAGAACTGCATAAGAGTTTGTACCTGCGTTCTGGCAAATGCTGCAGACAAAGTGTGTTTTATTTTGGTTTGAGGTTATCTTGGTTGGCTTCATGCCAACAGATTGTGCCTTGTTATCTCCTTGAATTTGGTAAAACTTCTCCTGTTCCGTTGTGGAAATTTCATCATTGTAGTTTGTTTGGCCTTTATTTTCATCTCTATCTGCACATTAAATTTGGACTGTATTGCTTTCTTTTGAAGACTATTTTTGAGTACATTTTATCTCCAACCGAGAATTATTGAAGAGTGGGGCCAAGTTGGAGGCATTAAAGGACATTTATTTACATTTTGGATTTTGCTACCTTTGTGTTACACTCTGGGTCATCATAGAAGGTTTTTTTGGTCTTGCATGTAGATGCTATGGCTAAAGGCATTTTGAAGAGGAAAACAGCATTTCTTTGTTTAGAGACGGGCTTGCTAAGTGATCTAGTGTAGGCTGCAAGGAAGATGCTTTAAACCATATTGAGTTGTTACAACAGAGTATTCAAAACTTCTTCAAAACATAGATTTCTATAACTTTATTCATTGACATTGAGGCTAGACTTCCATCAGTAAGCCCTTTAGTCTGGATCACTATTCCTCTTGTAATGTCACTGAATAAGAAGAGCACCTGTATTTTTCAGTGAGACTGAATAATGTACAAACACATATTGATTACCTCTAGTTGTTCTTCAGTGTTTTTCTTCAATGCCTCTTCAAATCGTTTTGCCTTGTCCTTTAGAGACTGGCTTTGAAAAGTAAGTGTATCTACCTGGTCCTGTAAATGATATTAAACACAATAACTTCTCAATGATGATCTAATTCACTTCTGGGCAAACATTTTAGACAGTTATTCTGGGGAAGAAAAAGTAATTGTTTTAAGTAAAACCCAAGATTGGTAGCATAGAGCCTCAAGGCAAATCTGTCAGACATGAGCTGCACATTAATGTTGAGAAAGCGCCCTACTGGCTCCTGCAATTAAGGGGAGAAGAGAAAGAGGAGAAAAGGAGGATCTTCTCCCCTGCAGCGATGAGCCTGAGCTTTATGGCCATTTTCCCTCACTGTTTTGATTACATAAAATATCCCTTCCTTAACTGAAAGGAGAGTTGGTGATTGACATGGAGGAGCCAACTGAAGAAGGATGGGACTGAGCTGTAGAAACAGCACAGGCACTTCCTCATTTGTACATTCTTCTGTCTGTAAATCTTACTCCTCTGATATAACTCTTCTTTTATTTATTTATTTTATTTATTTGTCAATTGCTTACAAGATAATAGGTATAAGTAAAAATATAGTTATGAATACATGGATACATATAAGAAAAATAAAAAAATATAAAAGAAACAATAGGACAGGGACAGTAGGCACGATTGGTGCGCTTATGCTCGCCCCCTACAGACCTCTTAGGAAAGGGGTGAGGTTAATAGTAGACAGTCTAAGGTTAAAGTTTTTGGGGTTTGGGGAAAAAAACCACAGAGTCAGGTAGAGTATTCCAGACATTGGCCACTCTGTTGCTGAAGTCGTATTTCCTGCAATCAAGTTTGGTGCGGTTAACCTTGAGTTTGTATCTATGTGTGCTCTTGTGTTGTTATGGTTGAAGCTGAAGTATTCATTGACTGGTAGGACATTGCAATGTATGATTTTATATACCATACTTAGATCGGACTGAACGCGGAGTAGTTCTAGCTTTTCTAGGTCTAGAATTTCGAGTCTGGTGGCACAAGGTATTCTGCAATGAGTAGAGGAGTGGAGAACTCTTCTTGTGAAATATTTCTGGACTTTTATCAGATACGTAATGTGGTTTCTTGTGACCTGCATGATCAACTTCCATCTTAGATAGAAGGTATGGGTACGGAATAATGGCTTTCATGCTTTCCCTCTTTGTAGGCCCTTGCACACTTCCAAACATGGTCTCTACGCCAGCTTTGAATCTCTGTGAACTTAAATTGTTATCTGTGTTGGTAACGATTGTGTTCGCGGAAGAGTGAGACTCGGAGACCGGCGTAACTTCAGCTCTTTTTATTTAGTGCAGAAAGTCCGTCTTCACCAGGAGCCGCGACAGCTCTTTTTATAGAGAAGCTGCTCGCGGCTAGTGTCCAATGACGGCTACTTGTTTATCCCGCCGCTTGAATTGGCCAATCATAGGCTAGCTATTATTGGCCAATCAGCATCGAGAAAAGTAACCAATCAGCTTCGGGTATTCTTGTCCAATAGGAATAGCCTATTTGGAGTATGTTAATATGGAACAGTAACTAAGTCAACTTATTTTGAGCTAAGGGGCAGGGCATTTGGAGCTGTAGTAAAACTACCCTTGTCTTTGAAATGTTGCAGCTTGCTGGAGCTGGCAGTTGTCCATTTCCAAGCTTGCAAGAATTTGGGATGCATTCTGCCTCCTGTCTCAGAGTTTTTAGATGTTCTAGCCCAGCCTGTCTTTTCAGGAGAAAATATTTAAGTCTGATAGTGTTTAAGATCCCAAACACAGAAACGGCTCTTATATTTTTTTATACAGCTAGATGAATACACAGCAAACAAGATATGATGTGTGCATGCATGTGTATGGGAATGTCATATGTATAAGCCTTAAGCAAGTGTCTTATTTTCCTCCTGTCCATTCAAGAGTTAAAAGATTTTTTGCTTTGCTTTTTGAGGATTTATAGCAGTTGAGCCCACCAATGATCCTTTTCCTTGTCATGAAGTTGGCAGTTTTAATCTTTCTGCAAGTCTGGGTTGTATTAGTTTAAGATAGGGGCCTGCATCTTTAAACAATCAAAGAGCCACTTGGACCCATTTCCCAAAGAAAACACTGGGAGACAATAATTTAACAACCATTGTGATTCCATGGGCGTGGTCAACTCAATATCACTCACTCACTCCTGCTCTGAAATATGGAATGAGACTCCATCCCCCACCATCAGCCTTACCTTCTCAGGCCAGGTGAGGAGTGATGGGGAGGGGAAGGGCCAGCCAGTGGTGGGATCAGTCAACAGGGAGCTGCAGCAGAGAGCCAAAAGAGCCACATGTGGCTCCAGAGCTGCAGGTTGCAAACCGCTGGTTTAAGAAATTCCAATTGTCTATGCTGCCACATTATTCTAAGCCAGAGTTGCAACAAGTATCAAGGTACCAATTTCACCCTTCAAAAACATAGAAAATGCTTCCCATCCAGCCTAATGTACCCCTTTGGTTACTTTTAAGGCAAATCATAATGTTTAGGGTTTACCAATAAAGAAGAATAGGTTTCAGTATGTTAATTTAGCTTCTTGAATAAACCATAGATAAAATAGTCCATGGGGGCTTGTGAATATAGCCAAGCATCATCTTCATTTCTTTTACACTGAATACAGTATTTGAAAATGCTGGTTCGTTAGTAGTGATAGCCATGCCTCTGTTCCTAACTGTGATACAGTAATGCCAAAATGTATATTGTGACATAATGTTGCAAGCATCTTATTTGTTTTGCAAAAGCAAGCAATATGTAAGGTTTTAAAATTGTGTCACAACATACGTTTAGTAATCTGTCCTTTCCTTTATCTCTTTTATATTATGGTATTTATGATGATTTCAATTTGGTTTTAATGCAACCTTTTGAAATCTGACTTTGTAACCCATTGAGCAAAGGTAATGCATAAATCAATAATCTATAATTTACATGTATGTGTTTGGTATATGTACTTGAGGAAGCATGATGACTCAGTGGATAAAAACTCTGAGCTAATCAGTTGGAAGGGGTGAGCTCCCGTTACTCACCTCAGCTCCTGCCTATCTAGCAGCTCAAGAGTATGATAATACGAGTAGATAAATATGATAATATGAGTAGATAAATAGCTACCATTTCAGTGAGAAAAAAACAGCATTGAGTGCACCTCAATATATAGTCATGCTGGCCACATGACCATGGAAATGTTTTTGGACAACACTGGCTCCCTTGGTTAAGAAATGGAGGTGAGTACTGTTCCTTAGAGTTGGACAAGATTGGACAGATGACACCTTTACCTTTAGATGTGCTTGATTCCAATATTAATTGGAAACTCAGAAGAGCCTGACTAGGTCAGGCTAGTGGAGGATTCCTATAATCTTTGCTTGCAAGGAAGCTGCTCCAGACCTCTGATCATTTTGCCAGCCCTTTTCTAGCTCTGCAGATATCCTTTTTCAGTCTTGATAACAAAAGCGGTACACAATATTCCAAGGACATTTCCTCACTAATAATTTATAGTATCTTCCAGCATCACTACAGCTAAAGTCTGCCTTTGTTACAGTTTTATCATCCCGGTCATAGCTGGAAGCCACTATAAATCATTACTGAGCAAATAGCACAAGTGTGGTCTTACCACATAATTGTATAAGGACAGTATTATATCAGCAGTTCCTTTTTCAATTTCATTTTTACTGCCTCCAAGCATGAAATTGGCCTGTTTCACTTAACAGGTTCTGCCAAAGTCACAGAGCTGGAAATTACCTCAGAGGTCATCTAATCCTACCTCTTTCACCAAAGCATTCTGGACAGTTAGGTAAGAGGTTACCTAACCTCTTCTTTGAAGACCTACATACCATTTCCTGAGACACCTATTGGTTGACCTGAAACCCCTTCTCTATAATTTCAAACTGTTGATTCTGACAGAGAACAAGTCCAGTTCTTCCTTTACAATGATAAGAGATATGAAGACTTTACTTCTGCAGGTTTAACATTCCAAGTCCCTTTAATTATACTGCAAAGAGTTTAGCTGTGACCTTGTTAGCCTTTCTCTGAACTTGCTCCAATTAAGTCTGTTTTAGACTGTAATGCCCAGAACTGGGCACTGTAGTCCAAACTGGGATTGATGAAGCAGAATAGAGCAGGATTGTATCCTGTGAATTCATCCAAGAATGACATTGTTTCTTTAGCAAGAAACAATGCATTGTTATTTAGCATTGTTTAGCATTGTTTCTTTAGGACTTTCTATTTCTTCCTGCTAAAGTTTCTTTCTGTTCAAACAGTCTAGATCTTTTTTGGATCCCCCTTTTCTCTTCTAAAAACATTAGCCAGACCTGGTTTTATGCAAATGTGATTTCCTCAACTTCTTAATCCAGGTTATTAATAAAAATGAATCAGGATAGAGAAACAATGCTTTCATGTTTCCAGCATACTCCCCACTTGCTGCCTTTACACATTATGTTGTTTGAACTTTAAACATAATTTGAAGCAGGAGAATAAACAAAGAACAAAAATATTAACACAGAAATCTTAATCCTTGGGAGAGGAGGAACTCTTAAGTATCATCTGTGTGCAATCTCATAGCACTATTCAGGGAAATAGTAGACAAGTACAGCTGGTGGAAAGGAAAACTAGCAGGTATCATAATAGACGCAATACTCCTTAGAGTCTTTCTCAAGATACTTTAGAGTCTGTTTCACTGCTGCTGCTTTTGAACTGCTGGAATAATTTTGCTCTTCCAGGAGACTCACATAATATAATAAGTAACTTTTTTTAACCAGAATATGAGTAAAATACTAACCTGGAGTGACAAGCGCAACTTTTCAAAATTTTCTTCAAGTTCTCTTTTTTCTTGCTCATGAGCAGACTTCATTTCTAGATGGGATTTTTTTTTAAAAAGAAATCACACAGAGTTCATGAGCATGCCCAATTTTTGCATTTTAATATGATTTCAATGAAAACTGCAATTGTTAATTTTTAAAAAAAATTGAACAGTTGAATGAATAGTTGATGATCCAGTTACTGTGTTCTAGTGAATTTAAAAGTTTCCTGCTGTGAATTCAGCTGACAGCCTATACAGTGTGGAAAGAAAGATACCCCTCCTCTTAAATATTGATGACATTTTGTTGACCCTCAGTAATTTGTGGTTTAATAACCCATGTGTTAAAATTTAATAGCCCAACTAATTGCTATAAGTCTGTGACTTCATAAATAATAAAACCTGTTTCAATGCTAAATTCACTCACAAGAGGGCAATCTTACTGCATAAACTGTACATGACTGGAAAGAAGCAACATCTGTGTTAATTCTTACAATTATTTCAAAAAAGCACAATAGTTTAGACAAGAAGTGGGATTTTATTTATTAAAGAATGGTGAGAAATATGTTCATAACAGAGATGTAAAATATACATTTAATATATGCCAAAATATTTTGAAAAATATTAATAATGATGGTTAGAAGATAGCATAATTGAGAAGTAGTATTGATATTTAATGATCAGGATTCTATTCTTTATGAAAATCATTAGTGCTTTTAATAATATTCTGTCTTAGATTGTTGCTAAATATTTATTTCTAAAGCAGTGCCCCTCTTGGGTAGAGTAAGCTTCTCCAATTTTTGTGGGCCATTTGCATTGCCTTTAACTTTATCCTGCCCAACTTTGATAGATTATAAGTCCCCAGGTAGAAACTGTTGCTAGGGAAACTATGTCACAATAAAACTGCTAGTCAAAAAGATACCACAGCAATTTTTATGATTCCCTTAGCAAGCTTTGCTGAGACAATAGCTCAGTACTAAGTAATATGTGCAAAAAAAGAATTTGATTGTGAGTTGTTTAATATGGATTTATGATGGTAGTAAGAGACAGTTTAGTATTCTTCATACATTTTGGATGAATAAAACCCTATCAGCATGATCAATGATCAAGATTTTTGGGAATTATAGGCAAAACATTTAGAGGGACAAGGTAAGAAATGAGTGTAATATAATGATATAATATAAAATAATATAGTATAGTATAATTTCCTGGACTATTCTGGGGAAGGCATCCCACAAACTGATTGCTCAGAGATCACCATCTAAAATAGTAGAATAAGTGCTTGCTGGTATTACAAATTACCTTGAATTTTGTGCTCATATTCTTCTTGAAGTTCTGCAATGGCAATCGTGTGACTATTTTCCATCTCTAATACTGCCACTTCCTGAGTTGCTGCAATGTCATCCACCTTTTCAAATAACAATGCACAAGTATAGGAAGAAGTAAACTAGGTATGGTGGCTTTAAAGAACTTTAAAGAAAATGAACAGTTAGATCTGATGAAAACAAGGGATTACACTTGATAGAGCTAATCCAATAGAGTTTTTACATCTGAAACACATTTTTTTCAGCAAGTTCCTCTTAATAGTGAGAAAAGTAACTGCTTGAAGAGCCAAAACCTAACTAATAGATTTTCTTCCAACCCGCCTTTCAACGAGCCTGTTCATGGATGACATCTATGAATCTTTTGAATGATTGTATTTGTAAATCTTTTGTTGCATAGCAGGCTGCCTTGAACTGTGGCATGCGTTCCTACAGTTGACTTGCAAAGATGATTTGCATTTTTGATTTTTATGGATGCACTGCATATGCTCTATCTCTTTGGTTTCCCAGTTAGGGGTTTCTCTAGAGACCCCAGAGATTTAACCTGATATATTTTGTGTACCTATCAGCAATGGTGATTCATGTCCAAAACTCTGTTATGTACTGTACTTTATATAACTTCTTGCACCAAGTTGAAATCGTTCTGAAGCCATGGTTGGACAGAACAATGTAATATATTTTTGCAATCCACTGGAACTTTCCCCATAAAAGTATTTCTTATGTACAAGTAGTCCTTGGTTATCAGACAATTGTAAGATAGACTACTACATGATGTCATTAAACTTTATGACCTGTTTCATGGTTATTGTTAAGTGAATACCATAAAGCGAACATTGTGGTTAAGTGAACCATTGTTCACTATGCGGTGCTTTTCTCTGGAAACTGGAAGTAAATTCTGGTTTCTGGCAAAAATATCATAAATCATGGTCATATGACCATGGGGCTCTGCTACCATCCAGTTTAAAACAGTAAACTCCCATCATCCACAACACACTAAATTCCTCCAACCAACAGTCCCTACTTCAAACACATATATATGTTTTTTTGAAAAAGGTGTTTTAGCTGCAATGTACAGAAATAAATATTGCCTGTCAACTCATGGAGCATAGTCACTCTCATATTAGCTTACACTGAGTAAACATGACCAACCTGTTCCTGATGCTGATTCTTGATTCTCTCAAGCTTGACCAGATGGTTCTCCTGCAAATGTTCTAGTTCAGCACTGTACTGTAACTGCAAACGTTCTTCAAGTACCAGGAGTTCCTCCTGATGCTGCCAAGTGAGTTTCTGCACAGTTCCTTCAAACTTCTTTTCCATCTCCTCCTTCTCTTTTTGCAGTGTCTCGTATTTCCCTGTATTGAGGGCTGAGGACAGAAGAACCACACGTTAAGGATCTGCAGAAAAGTCGGGATTGAACGGACTCCTTTGAACAATAGGAAGAGGAAGAGGCAGGAAATCCCATTCAGCAAAATACTGAAAATGTGCTGAAATGGATCACGCTCATTATCACAAATGGAATAAATTGGTCCAGCTTCAAGGAAAAGCCTCAGGTGACATAGTCAACTGATGAGTGGGAGGTTCACTTTGCTTTCTAAATGGTTGCAAAGGACATCTATTAATATATTTATAGAGAGTGATTTCTAAATCACATCAATTTCTTCAGGTAAAGTTGCTTTTGGACACTTCTATATACTGAACATTGCCAGAACCACCAACCCTGCCTCTACCTATGGACACAATATCTTTAAAATCTTACTTTCACTTCAGGTACTGAATATCAAACACTTTTTCTAATATTGAGTGAATATTTGACTTGCAGCAATTCTAGATATTGCTGTGACAAATTCATTAATGTTGCAACTTTAACCCTTTTAGTGAGTAGCATAATTTAGAGCTATCATTTTTTTCAACAATATTCTCAATATTACTTCATGCATAATTGGATATTTAAGATGCAATCATCAGACTTACTAACCTATCAACTAGCAAGGCAGAATTTCACCTGCAGTGAAAATGTGGAAGATTTACCTTTTCTGCTTATTCACTTGTTTTGTTTTTTTATTTTTATTTTCTTGAAATCTGAGTATTTGCTTTTCTTATTCTATAAAATTCTTTATTAAACTTTTTTTTTTAAAGTGGAGTTAGTGGGAAATTGTTGAGCTATGATAACAGACATCCAGCAAGTTAATTCCGTTTTTACTTAGTGACCATTTTACTTAATGACCAATTTGTGGTTGCTAAATGAGGACCACCAGGGGTGGGATTCTACCAGTTTGCACCTATTTGGTAGAACCGGTTGTTAACACTCTAAGCAGTTTGGAGAACCAGTTGTTAGAAGAAATTACTGGCCTAATCCTGTAAGGGAGGCAGGAAGGAAACATTCTGGTGTTGCTTACAGAAAGTGCCTCTCCGTTAACCCTTATTACATTCTTGGCAGGACTAGACTTCCTTTCTCTGGAATTTCTCTAGGGTTTTTTTTCCCTCCTTTGCTAGTACTTTGTTTTTGTGGAGTGACCAGTCAAAGTTACAATGGCACTGAAAAAGTGACTTATGACTGTTTTTCATACTTACGACTGCTGCAGCATCCTCACAATCATGAAAAGTCAGACGAGGAGATGCATGCCTCAATGTGAGTGATATTGAGTTGGCCACGCCCAGCCAAAAACATGATCACCAAGCCACGTCCACCCAGTCACATGACTATCAAGCCATGCCCACCATCTAAGCCACACCCACAGAATTGGTTGTTAAAAATTTTGAATCCCACCCCTGAGGACCACTTATAGATGCAAGCTATGTCTTGGTGCAGAAGAAATCAGATGGCAACAGCAAAGAACTTTCAAACAGAAAGTTCACTTTCTGTTCTTTCAAACAGAAGATCACTTCAGGAAATAATTATTATCATGAATATTCAATATTAATTGAAGACCATCATCCAGTGAAGTATCTCAGATAGAAGCTGGTATTATTCCACATGTGTTAAAGAAGACAGACTTTCCAAGGCAACGACAGGATGGCTTTGGAAACAATAGAGTGAGTCTGGTGGTAGATTCAATGATTCAAAATTCAATTATATGCACTTATATGTCAGTAATGGAAAATATGCAGGTCAACAGAAAGAGTGGATCAGATAACTTGGATTATGTCACTAACAAAACAACAAAAACAGATAGGCAGATAGAAAAGACATCATGAAGAATCTTTCCCTGATTCTTTTGTGTAAAGCAAGATAAAAGACTTTCAGAAGTTCCTAGATAAAGGCCAGTATGAGCATTGATAGGAAAGTAAACTGAAAACATTTTTTGTATGAGAAATGAAATGTTTTCAAAGGAAAATAAAACCAAGGAAGTCCAGTTGTCTTCTGGAGAAAGCACCTTTGGGACAACTAAATCTGATAGATTTGGAAGTGAAAATGGTGGCATATATTTGTGGTATATGTATTTTCTTGGGTGTTTAAATAACCAAACCTTCCTATTAAATCCAGAATTAAGAAATTCTGACTTGTTTTAGGAAGATTAGGCTCAAATCATGGTTTATTAACCTGACTGGTTTACAGGTAACAATGACCATGCTAGGGAAGAAAAAGGGAGCACTTCAAGCTTGCTTGCATCTAATTCACATGATGCTGAACTTAATGATATATTTTAATCAGCCCAGGAAATAGTCCAAGATCTCCCAATATATTTTATAATTGAGTTGGAATTTTAACTTAAGGCTTCTCAATCTTAGCACAACACTATAACCATGACAGCACACAATGTTTCACCTAACAATTTGTTGGCTTGTTTATTTCTTCCCTAGTTTTCTTAATTGCTTTAAAGAATTCCATCATTTTGTTCAGTGATTTTTAGTGTTTTTTTTTTTAACCTTTCATTGTGGCATAAAAACTATCAAGAATCAAACAAAAATACATTCAGAGTCAGAACTGGGAATCCAGTATAATTGAAACCATTCAAGCTTTAAATTGAAACCTGCCATTCAAACATCTTTTTAATGAGACTGGCATAGTATAGGTTGCACCAATAGAAGTGTTCTGTATGCAAATAACCGGCTTCAAATAATACATTCTGATTGGCTACTTAGAACGAAAAGGGATTGGTTCC
>BHFT01045343.1:19843-35795 GCA_004320025.1 Laticauda laticaudata | reverse complement strand
CTTTTGGCAGTGCTTCTCAGCCTTGGGTATTTTAAGATCTGTGGACTTCAACTCCCAGAATTCCCCAGCCAGCATGGTTGCAAAACTCTGTCTTACTTTTAAGGGATTCTGTCTTGTTTCATATAAGCACAGAGAGCAGAGGTCTCCAAACTTGGCAACTTTAAGACTTGTGGACTTGGCTGAGGAATTCTGGGAGTTGAAGTCCACAAGTCTTAAAGTTGCCAAGTTTGGAGATCTCTGACCTATAGACTGAGCAAGAAACTATCATCAAAGTGGACCTTCACACAATCTGAGAAGAGATGATACTAGAGAAGCCAGAATTCTGATTCAAAGAATTATCACATAGACAAGGAATTAAGGTCCCAACCAACAGAGTGAAACTCACCAGATTTTAAAGTACTGCATTTAGATGCAAAGGAATAAAGTCATAAGAAAATGGGGTTTTGGTTTAGTAAAAGTACCAAAGATGAATAGTAAAGTCGCACAACTGCTAAAAAAAAATCCTTTGAAAGATTATTGTATGTCCAGATCACAGACCAGTTCTACTTTGCTCTGCATTTGTCCACTCATATTGCTTGGGATGCATTTCAAGCAGAAGGCAACATACTTGAACAGGTTAAAAAAGAGAGATTAGAATACAGAAGTCAACTCTGAAAGAATTGGGCATATTAATATAAGGAAACAAATAAAACAAAAAAGCTAGCACTGTTTCCTGCAACACAATGGATTTGGCTTATATGTGGAGTGAACCCAACAAAAGTTAAAAATTCTACACAATATATTTATTTTGTGACCTCTAGGTGGCACTGGTCATGCACAGATTATTCTTCCTCTGCAAAGAACCTTACTCTCATTAACATCACTTCTTTCCTTCTTAGTTTTGTAAAAGGGCAAAACATGCACTTTTGTTAGTCATTTCGTTTAATGAACTTAAAGAACTATATCTTGATGTCTTGCCTTTACAGATGGCCTAGATTGCTTAGTTTTCTCAGAAAAGGGTTTAATTCTTTCGGCTTAAAGGGATCCCACAACTCAGATGGTGTTGATGGGCATGTACACAACAGGTTTTAAAGAATCAAGATTTAGATTTTATAGAATTTGTTCAGGGAGATACAAAATCCTCGCAATGATAGTACGGATGGCTTTTCCTTACTAGAATCTAGCCATAAACAATGCCAGCTAACCTCTTTTTTTGTTGTGTCCCCATAAGGTAGTTTTTATCTTTCACACTGCCCATACTCAAGGCAGATTTAAATTGTTGTTTGCTGCTTAAAGTAGAGTGTTCCCTTTTAAGTAAGGAAGAAAAGCCCTGGCTGTTTTAATGTGGGTACAATTGACTTCTTTAGATCCTAGCCAAACTGTGTAACAAAACAAGTGATAACTGCAGCAGCCTCCTATTTAGACAACTCACAAAAATCATCATACACAAATCCTACTTAAACCAGTAGAATATTTCCCCCCCATATATGTTCCATTCAATCATCCAGCTCTCAAGTTTCATTTTTGTCTTCTTTTTCATATTAGGTAAGTGGGTACAGACTAAATGGAAATATCTGGTTGTTACTGGCTCCAGAAAATTGCAATGTATAGAAAATGTTCTGTAGGAAGAGACATTTAATTGCATCAATTTTATTCCACTCACTGATGATACATACAAAGGCTCTCTCCTCCTTCAGGCCTGCTTATAATGGCCTCTCCAGGCTGATACAAGATGTTGCCATCCTGCCCTGAATCTCACAATCGGTCTTGCACTCCTCCCATTTTGGAGCGCCTGATCAACACAATACACATTGTTCTTCCTACCCCTGCCTTCCAAACCATTCCTTAAACAAGCACACTGGCCTTGATACACCAGTCCTTTCCCACAAAACATCTAACCAGCATTGCAATTATTCCTACTTCCAAATTCTCTATTGTGCCTTCATCCCCCTCTCATTGGCCTTCTTAAGTTTTGGGAGGCAAATATTTCCCTTTATTTATGTTACTCAAGAAGTGTGATGAATATTAACGGCTATCTATAAGCAGAGAATACACCATAATATTTATTACATAATTATCATAAACTCCTTCACTCAGAAATGGCTGATTTTAGAAAGACATCACCCAGACCGACCTGAATCCCTTTCATGTTATGCTTATCCAGAGCACTGATTCCTGGGCTTCTTGCTCACCTGAAAGATGTCGTTGGCACACTTACGACAGAGGTTGTGTTGGCAGGGCAGGATAACCACTGGCTTGGTGAACATCTCCAAACAGATGGGGCAGATAAGCTGCTTCTCTAGGTTATCCATGCTCTGTGAAGTCCCCAGCATCGGCTTGAAGCCCACGGCAAAGTTCATCCCCGCAACACTGATTCTTGCCCACAGCACACTCCAATGGGGTGGATGGATGACCTCCTCTGCTTTCCCTAAGTCTCAATGCCTGCCTTGTCAATCTCTGCCCTCTGCCTTATTCTGCCTGCCTGCTCCAGCTCCCCTGCCTTGGCAGTACTGGCCTCTCTCCTTCCTGACTCTTACACCTTGGCTTCTTCCTGTTTTATTTCCACTTCAGGAATTTCCCTCCGTTCACCAAGCTTGCTTCTCTTTTTCTACTTTGCCTGTCCAGATCTTGACTTTTTTCTGACATCATTCCCTGTCCTGAGCCTACAAGGCTATTCTTAGTAGGTCACATGACCCCAATGGAATCCCAGCTGCCATTTTTGTCTCCGTAAAGGGTGCAGGGGCAAAGCAACAGCTGTCAACGGGATCAGGTGACATTTAGTCACTACTCCAGAACAAGTGATGACATCTTCAAAAGATGGTTGGCAGACTGGAGGGAAGCAGGCAGTGGCATTCTCCTATGCTATATCCAAAACAGTCAGATTCAAGTATTATTGGGGAAAAGAATTAAATCTTTTCACATACTGGATAAAAATAAAGACCTTCTACTAAAGTATAACTGAATGTGATGTAACTGACTGGAACCAGATAATAATTCGAATTGCAAGCATCTACTAAGGAATAAAATAAACTTTCTTATTTGCATTTCTTCAATCAGTTTCCATAAAATATTAAAAACTGAGTTTACAATTATGAAGTCAAGGAATGCTGTGAATGTGTAAGTGGCTGCTCAGTTCCTTTTTTTTGCAAGTGCAATTAAGCTGTTGGCTTTTGCTGATTGTACTTGACACATTAAGCAGCCTACTTTTCTCAACATTCAAAATGAATCATCAAAATATTAAGGGGAAACATATAAAATTACAATAGAATTAACCTTCATACTTTGCAAAATAAACAAGTCTTCCAACTTCGACATTCAAAGCAATTTATAGCCATTAGCCAAAGATACTTAAGCCTAGGTCCCACTGGCCGACGGACGCAAAACGTATGCATAAAGGACACAGTGGACGAGCAAAATTTCGGGGGTGGCTCCGTGCTCCATCCGTTGTCATCAGATTCAAAATGCGCAAAAATTTGCATCAAACAGAACGGAAAAGAACGGACGGTGGTAGTATGTAGTGGGGATGTTAAACGGATGTTCATAGGAAGCCTAGCGGATGAAAGCAGATGACACTCCGAAGGGGTTCTGGGGGATAATTGCAAAAGCGAGACGCATAGCGGATGAAGCGGATGCATCACGTACACCTAAAGGAAAGAAAGGGGATGCCGCACGGATGTATATCGGATGCAAACGCATCCTTTCTATTTCCGTGCTACAACGAGTATTAGACGTTCCATGTACCCTTCTTTCCTCCCTCTTTCCGTTTTCAGCTGCAGCGGATGGAGTTGCGAGGAATACCAGAGGATGCAGAGAGGATACAGCGGACATTTAACGGATGATTAAACGGACATAGAACGTGGTTGCTTGCATGTTGTGGATTTACATTGTACACCGGCGGAAAGTTCATATCCGATTCACGAAAGTTTTGTGCAGCTCAAACCTTCTTTGCACGGATGAAATCGCAGTGGACGGATCCTCGATGGATAAAGCGTATGAAACACGTATGCAATGAGTACACAACGGATGCCATAGCATTTTCCAACGGATGGCAAGCTTTTTTTAACGTTTTACATCCTCTTTGCATCCGTAAGTGCAGTGGGACAGGGCCTTTAGAAAGCCACTGCTCTGAATCAGACTAGCTAGTCTTAACAACATAATATCTAAACCAGCCTTGCACATTCTGGAGGTTTCCAAACAGGATTTCCAGAAGTTGAAATTCAGATCTGGATGGTTTCCAACTGGGACTGGAAAAAAAGGCTGCTTAAAAATAATTGGGATCTTTAGGATAAAGAAACAGAAATCGATATTGTGTGCTCTTAAGTTATTAAAATGGATACTGTGTAGTTTGGGAGGATTCCCTGCTAATTACACAAGAGTTTTAAGCTTCTTTATCTGAATAAACATTTTACTGGGGAGACCACTTGGAAAATTATGTAGAAATTCAGGCTATATATTACTAATTATATTTCCCAAAGTTTTATTACTAACTGGCTTAAATGTAAACTGAATTCAGTTGATGGACGGATAGAATAAACATTTGAGTAATTATGTTTAGTATAGGACAATTTTATTTTTCTGTAGATTCTTTCTTCTTTCCGCATATATTTTTTTAAAAAA
This sequence comes from Laticauda laticaudata, assembly GCA_004320025.1. Classification (NCBI taxonomy): domain Eukaryota; kingdom Metazoa; phylum Chordata; class Lepidosauria; order Squamata; family Elapidae; genus Laticauda; species Laticauda laticaudata. The sequence goes on along the minus strand of BHFT01045343.1, from coordinate 31,199 downwards.
AACATTAATACCTATACAAACATTTGTTAATTGCTTCAAATTGATACATAGATCATTTCCATCCATTCTTGCCTCTTCAGACTGATCATACTTCTACAGGATTTTTCCAGCCCTGCTACTTATTATCCTTTTAAATGAAATGCCAAAAGATGAATTTGGTAGCTTCTGTAGGAAAAGCACTCACCCACTGACTGAATCCATCCCACTGAAATGCTATATGGGATTAGAGTGCTTGGAAAGGCTTCTCAGAAAAGATTTGGGTGGACTTAGTGCAGTAGCTAAAAGACTTTCAGCTTACAATAGAAACAGAAGATTTTATTACTGATGCCCAAGATGGCACAAAAATCACCAATAATCATTGCAGTAAACACTGCAGGGTATGGGTGCAATGAACAGCCTGGGGTATGCTTGGGATATGCAAGAAAAAGCTAGAAATGTTTGTATTAAAATACATACACCAATTAAGATAATCTTAAAATATCAATGTGCAATTGAAACCAGCATTTTTTTTCTTTTGGGACTGACGGACAAAGGGTTGGAAAAGAAATGGAACTTTGTATATGCAGTAAGATTATTGTATCATAAAGATGGAAAGATTCGGCATTATCCCCAATGGAGGAATGGTTGTAAAAATGATATAACTAAGTTAACTTCTTTGGTTAGGGAAATGAAATATCTACATTTATTGCTAACTGGAAATCCCTTACAGACTTTTTGCATGAAATAGAAAAAATGGACATGATTTATAGTTTAGAAGATCAAATAGAATAGATAAAGAAAGAAGAGAGGTATATTGTAACCATAGAGGTAAAGTTATAGCAATAGCACATTTATACTGCTTCACAGTGCTTTACAGCCCTAACAGTTTGGTTTATATTTTTTCTATGGGTTTCTTTCTTGCACCTCTCTTTGATTCCTTTTTCTTTCTTAATATTAGTTTGTTAGCTTTTTATACTCTTTAAAAGGTCTTTCATAAAACAATATATAAAAGGAAACATGCTTTGGAGTAGCTTGGACCTAAACCTGATTCTCCAAGCAAAAATGTGTATCTGATTATGTCTTCCTGATCCGTTGATTATTCTCTTAACTGCGGAGAATAGTCATTTCTTAACACCTAGTTATTTTTCTGCTAAAACAGGGAGGAGATATAGTCAAATTAGTATCAAAGTAATCATTCTTAAGCCATATAATACTATGAAGACTGAAGAGACTATGCAGTTTTTAGCCAAGGCTGGGTCAAGCATGTTAAGTTCTAGAATAGGGCACATTTGCCTTTAAATTATAAAAACATACAATTTCAAAAGTTCAAGTTCCTATTGATATAGATATCCATTTGTTATACTCCTCTCGACAATAATTCAGCTTCTGTGCTTCTATTCTATTGTCAAAAAGTTCATATGGTTAAGATACATTCTTTGGAGCAGGATTTCTCAAGTTTGCTATTTTAAAAAGTGTGGAATTTTGGGGGTTAAAGTTCACGCATCTTAAAGTTGCTAAGGTTGAGAAACACTGCTCTGAGGCAATGAAACAAATTAGCTTCATCTCCTATGTGACAGTCCTGTAAAAAGATCTTGAAGTATTTAAAAAAATAAAAGATGACTAGCAAAACAGGTCAGACATGGAAAAATGGAAGTCAAACCTCTCCTCAGAAGCCTGAATCTTTACATACTGGTACTGGCTTACATATGGTGGTTCCTGCTGCCATTATTTTCTGTTGTGGGCACCTTATTCCACCCAGATGTGTGCAAAAGAGAAAGGCCCCTCACAACCTGTGCTGTCTAATGACAAAAGGTAAAAAAAAAACCAAAAAGCAAATTTCTATAGGATCACTTGCTCATCTTATAATTTATGGCCATTCCCACCAGTTATATACATTTTGATCTATATCTATGTATTCTTGTAGATTTGATTTAATCCTCTTGATAATTTAAATATCAATATTTTATATTCTGTTTTCCAAGGTACCCCTCAATATTTATTCCTCTCTAGGGCCTAATGATTTATAAAAATGTTGACTAGATCTAAGACAGAATTCTGACATCACTTCACACATTCCCATCCAAGTCAATGTGCAAATATTCATTGTTGATATGGTTGAGAGGCCAGCTATTGATCCTTAAATAGCATAATCCAGTCCATAAATATATTAAAAATAGAAATTTATTATTTGCCTTGCTCCACTAAAAATTTCAGCATGTGGGGATATCTAGGATGTCCTTGAAAGGCCAAGCAGAGATTGCATGGAAAGTACATAAAACCTACCCCAATATTCCCAGGAATGTATGGATGAATACATCCCAAGGAAACATGAACAAAAAACAGCTCTTTCCTTCAGAAATATTTAATTGTGCTGATAAAAATCTCAGCATTTTTTTTTAAATCACAGTATGAAAAATGCCCTTGCCCAGTACTGCCCCACAGAAAAGGATTTGGGGCAGCTTAAGAGGCAGGATGCTAGATAGCAACTAAAGCTTTCTGGAACAGCAATTCATCTTGGGAGATGATGGGCAATACCAACTTACCAGGCGGGCACTCCAAATCCCACCATACTTCACACTACACCCTGAAATGCAGCTTGGCACCAATGCATTGGTCAGAGAGGGCAGTCCCAGTTGTCAGGAGACAGCCCTGGCAGGGCAGTTTGACTCCCTGGTACTGGGAGGCAGAGAGCCCAGTATCTCCTTCATGTGTTGGTCTTTGGCAAGGGCACAATATGGCTGGCTTAAAAACACAAAATACCAAGATTGCAAGGAAAAAGTATGACTGGGGATAAAGACTGCTGGCTGGCAACATGCATCCATTTTCTTTTCCTTCACTGTTGTGGGAATACAGGCTAAACAAAGAACTGTTCTGCTGCTGGAGAAGGGGGAAGCTGTTCCTTGGGCCCAAAGAGGCGGAGCTAAAGTGTCTCTCTTTCCTTCAAACCAGTCCTTTGCAAGGTCTGAGTATGCCTGCGGCCATGTTCCCTGAGAAGATTTATAACTCTGAAGCAGGCATTCAGACTCTCAAAGTCACTGCAAAGCATCACAACTGGAGAGGGAGCTCTTTGTCCAGAGTCCAAATGATTGGTAATTCAGGCCTGGGCAGGATGTCTCTGGAATGGTTGCTGGAATAGGAACTGTGCTGTGACTGGAAACCAAACTCTGAAGGAGGGAAGAGAAATTGAGGTTAGAAAAGGAGGAGAAAGATAGAAAGCTTTAAAGTGAGTTTGCCTACTAGAATAGACAGATGTTTATACTGGGCTTAAGAAACATCTGCTGTCGGTCTGTGCACAGCATTCATGATCTGGAGGAAAAGATGCCTCTTCTTCTTTTGAGTAATCTTTTCCAGTGCTTGCCAGTCACCAAAACAGAAGAGACAGAGAGAGAGCCAAAGCAACTACGGGCACATAAAATAAGACAGTTGTTCAGGGTGGCCTTAGCATTAGAGAATTATCTAGAGTAGCATTTCTCTCTAAGCGGATATCAGTATTGCTACTAATGTGGAATGATTGCATCGGCTGCAGGTATTCTTAGCCATGGCTCCCTGGCCTTCCACTTTCACGTGCAGTCAGCTGCATCAGTCATCCAGACAAATCTCAGGCATGTAACTATGACTTTGTGAACTGGGCAACAACTAGCCAACTCAATCTTGAGTCATTACAATAGTCAATTTCTGAGTGCATATCCTCAGGTTGTAGTACAGGTAGTCCTTTACTTACAACAATTTAGCGACCATTCAAAGTTACAATGGCACTGAAAAAAGTGACTTATGATCACTTTCCACACTTAAACTATTGCAGCATCTTCATGGTCATGTGATCAAAATTCAGATTCTTGGCACCTGACTCACATTCATGATACTTGCAGTACCCTGGGGTCATGTGATCACCTTTTGCAATCTTCTGACAAGCAAAGTCAATGCAGAAGCCAGATTTATATAACTGTGTTACTAATTTAACAACTGTGGCAAGAAAGGTCATAAAATGGGGCAAATCTCACTTAACAAATGTCTCATTCAGCCACAGAAATGTTGGACTCAATTCTGACCCTAAGTTGAGGACTACCTGTATTTGTACAGAAAGCAGAAGAATTCCATTCCACAGCAGATTTTAATCCATCAGCTCTTCCACAGACCAGTGATACTCTGGAAAAACCTTGTCCTTGATGCAAAAACATCCTAATCTAGCCATGGGGGGTATTACATTTCAGAAAACAAAGGGGGTTCCACTGAAGGGGCTGCTACACAGTAGCAGATGATTGTGGGGAAAAGGGCCACAGTAGCACAAAGCTTCTTTTAGACCCTTCTGAATCTAGACACCAGCTGCCAAAAGTCTCCTGTAGCTTCCCCATGACTTTCCCACCACACACCAGTGATCGTGCCTTGCTTACAAAGTCATGGCTTGCGGGACTGATTCTCATCTGTCGTGTGCAATGTTGCATTTGCTGTTGGCTGCATTCGGATAGCATCACCACCTAGGGAAGAGACACAGTATATCACAACCATTAGCAGCAGCTTCATGAGTTTGAAGCAGGAGGAAAGTACAACTCTCATCATTCCATTAACAGTAATTATTTGCCTATCTATGCCCGAGACCTGAGATTGGCTACCTTACAAGGGGAGGGGAGAGGGTCTGAACTTAATAGGATGGGAGGGCTTTCAGGTTGATTATCATTTATTGTATGGAACATCCACATTACACTTTGATTCAAAAAATCACAAGATAAAAATATGAAATATAAAATCTAAAGATATAAGCATTTGTCTAGATTTCAAATATAATTTTTGCTTCATTTGTTGGCAACTAGAAAATCAGCAAAGTCTCCATTATAGGCTTTATTTTGGCACTCTATGTTGGACAGACTGTTTTTTGGCATAGCATTCACAATTTAGTTATAGTATTTTGCCCCACTTATTGAGGGCATTAGCACATCTACCATAGCCAGTGAGAATTTGGTTCAGTGTTGTCCATATTGCACCATTTCAAGTTGATTAAAGCAATGGATACAATCAAATCACACATAAGAAACCATGGGATTTTATTATAGTTTTTGTGAGGATCCTCAGTCTTTTCTGTTTTTAAAAAACTAGTATTAGGCTTATGTCTTTAAGGTTCGTGTGTGCAACTTCCATTGGCTCAAGGACTCTGCTGGAACTTTGCATAGCATCATAAGTACAGTATTACCAACTGCAGGTAAAGCCATAGCCCTAAATTCTTTGCATTTCTTAAAGGGTGAAATGCTGTGCATTTCTGCTTTTTAGCTCCCTTAAATTCTTCAAATTCCAAAAATCATTGAATGATTGAGGATTTGAAAGAGTTGAGGATTTGTAAGAGACCACATGGATCTAGTCCAAGGGCGTCAAACTTAAGTCACATTATCATTACGTGGCGTATCGTGGCTTTTTCCCCCCCTTTGCTAAAATGGGGCCAGCACACAACACATCTGGCCCATGGCCCATAAGTTTGACACCCCTGATTTAGTCCAAATCTGTTCTCTGTGTAGAATAAAACACATTCTATTTAACCAATTAAACTATCCTTGAGAGATGATTATCCAGCCTCTTCTTAAAAATCTTCAGGGATGGCAAACCCACAATGTCAAGTAGCCACACTGTTGTACAGATTTTACACACACACCCGTCCAGGAAGCCCCCCATATTTCTTTCAGTGAAAAAGAATCTTTATCAACACATTCTGAGGAGATATAAAAAGCATAAGCAAACCACATGAGGCTTTACATTACATTCATTACACCTGTCTTAATGCAGATACTTTGTGTGTTTCCTGTTCAAATCACTGAAAAATAGTGCTGACCAAGTTTGGGTCAACATTGTATGCCATTTTCAGTCCTACAAAGCATAGTCTGTGTGGAATATTTCCCATTTTTCCTATGATATCAGGAAACTTAGCAGAAAAACTAGCAGAAAAATTATTATTGATTTCTTCCTGTGATTAATTGCACAAGTTAAATAATTTCTGCTTAATAGGCCCACCCAGCCAATTACTTGATCTTCTGGAGATCAGAAACTAGCAAGAAGTCAGTCCTTGCAAGAGGTCTCTGGAAGACAGGAAATGAGGGAACAAAAGGGCAGAGTTCATATGAACATGCTCTGTCTATGTGAAGAGACATATAGGCTGCATCTGACATACCCCAGAAAGAGATGCCTATGCCAAAAACTCCACTCACATTTCCCTTGGCTCTGGGGGTCAGCAAGTACATGAAACTGAACTCCACCCTCATCCCAGTGTTTGCCCTAACAATCTCACCATTGTCTTCTGCACGGATCTGGGCCTCCAGGTCTTCAGGATTGACATACTTGTAGGACTCATCTTCTTCAGGTGGGCGGCATTTCCCACAGCAGAAGCAGCAACAGCAGCAGCAGCAGCAACATGTAAAGATGCCACAGCACGCTACTAGTGTCTGGAGAAAGGGTGCAAATGACAAAATTAGTCTCCTCTTAAGAGTAGTCAATAACAGACACTCATTATCAGAGCAATAGCTGGCAAAAAGAAAAAAAATAGCTGGAGAAAGGGGAAAAAAACCTGTCGGTTCCTCTTCTATGAACCACCTACCTTGAACCAACACTTGGACATGAGGAAATAATACTTCACACTTTCTTCCCCAAACTGCTCGGACACATAGAGTCCCATAGAGCCGTATTCATCATAGAGATGCCGCTTATTCTCATCACTGAGAATTATATTGGCATTATTGATCTCCTTGAACTTCTCTGCTGCTTCTGGATTATCAGGATTCTTATCTGGGTGATATTTCAAAGCCAGTTTCCTGGGGAGAAAGATGTGGGAATACATATTTAAGCCACATCAGCAAACTTTCTCCACAGTGTTAATAGATTATGAGCCATCAAAGATCAGGGAAGTCAACAGATCTTTCTACAGTAAAAGCTATTGACTGGGCTCATAGTCTCTCCTTCTTTATTCCTAGTAAGACCTCCTTACTCCTACTAACCCCTAGTAAGTAGGTCAGAAAGAGGTTTTAGAGTCAAATGGCTTAGAAAAAAAATGTGGTGGGCAACATCAGAGTCCTCAAACACCATCTGACAGGGCGATTCAGTTTTAGCAACTTGATTGTCCATCTGGACCACTGCAATGTCCTCAACATGGGGCTGCTCTTGAAGAGCATTTGGAAGCTTCAAGTGGTACAGAAAGCACAGCGCAAGTTATTTGGTGCATTCAAGAATCTATTTTCTGTGAGCTGCATTGGTTGCCAGTATGGTTTTTGATGCAATTCCAGGTACTGGTTGTCATTTTTTGGAATTAGATTATTTGAGGGACCATTTCCCCAATGGTTTCTAGTTAACCAATCCTGCTAAGCAGGTATATTTAAGGTCTTTTTGGTTTCTTGGTGAAGAAGGCAAAGTGCTCTGTATCTCTGTTTGTGACAATCTGTTCATTGTTTTATATGCAGTTTTTGGTTGCCTCCAATTATCAAAAGGACCAAAGCAAGGGGACTCCTGTAAAGTCAAACATCTTGGACATAAGGAAGGCTAACTTAAAACCCAATCATAGGTCCCAACCTGTATGCTTTCTTGATGTCTTCTGGGGAAGCACCCTTTTCCAAGCCCAGGATGTGATATAAGCTCTCTCCAGCCCGTGACATCTTCCTCTGTGGCCGGCCTCCTTCCGCCATCTTGTTCTAAATTAAGGAGCAATATAAAGGGCTGAGCTATAGCACAAAAAGGATGTCATCGTAGAAGAGAATAAATACCTATAGATCAGAATGTCTGTTGCTACATAGGGGTGCAGATATCCCCTGCTCTACAATCCACTGTGAAGGAAGCAAGAATCTGGGTAATATTCAGGGAATGCATCTTGTGCTGTGGAAAACTCTTGTTCATGTCTTTTGCTTGAGGATTATATCTTAGCCTGCTAAAAGGAGGAGAAAAGAAACCTTATGCAATAGAACCTAATTCTGTGGCCCTTAGTAAATTACCCTGGTCTGAGGAGAAAAATGGAGAAGTTGCCAAGTAAACAGATACCTTATTCATCAGAAAGTGAAGAAAAATATGAAGCAACAAACATGCCAGGTTTTGCCCTGCTGCTTGTACAAAGCAATGCAGGCCAATGGGAAGGAAGCTTGTACAAAGCAATGCAGGCCAAAGAGAAGGAAGATATGTTTTACCCACCCTCTCTGGGAAATAAAGACTTTGCTTTAAGCCACTGAACCTGTGCATTTTGAATCCTATTTTATTCAGCTATAAGAAGAGAAATCTTCAGCTCATTGCCTAATCCTCAAATAAGTCTTCAGCTCTTCTTGGTGCTTTGAGGCTGCTTATTCATGGAACCAGATGATCAAACTGGGCAAGGTTTAGCCTTGGTCTTTCTGCCTCAGTTGAACTGGCTCAATAGAGAAAATAATGACATGGCCATCTGGGTCAACAGAAGCAGCTGGTCTGATTTATGGCAATGGTTATTATTTGGGGCCAACATGGATATTGTTTATTAACCCTGCAGGACAGTGGCTCAGCTTTTCTCCAAGTACGGTACCTTGTTGCAGCTTCACCTATTTTAAATCAGGATTTTCCTCTAAGCCCAGCCTCCCTTGTAGTACACAGCAAGGCCCTTCTGTTATACTACTAGGCCAACAAAGTTAAGACAGCCTCAGCAGGCTCTGCAAGATTGAATAGCTTAGTCAGATTAATCCCCCAAAGGCTGAGTCATTTCATTTGAAATGCCAATGGAATGAAACTGTCCTGCACCAGGTGAGTGAGTTTTCTGTAATAGCCAACACTGAATTCTGCTAGTAGTTTCTGGCCAAGAGAAGAGTAAACAATGAGTGTTTGCTGAACAGAAGTTAAGGAAATAAGATTCTGTTATTTAACTTCCTAAGCAAGAGCTGCAGCATACAGTATGTGTCTAGCAACTTTCAAGACATTTTGCTGGTTGCCTTGTTTAATCAGTATTTGTAAAGCAGTTTGTTTCCTTTAATTTATGGGCCACAAAAATATTTATTCACAGGCATAAATCTATTTAATTAACTGAACAGAAAGGCCCTGGAGAAAAGGTATCCCTTTTTTCTTCAAACCAAAGTTTGAGCCAACTTTATAAAATGTTGGTGCTCGGTTTCAAAAGCTTATGGAGAGATAAAATCAAGATCTGAAGGTTACAAGCTTTCCAACTGATTTCATTTTCCAGAGCAGCTCCAGTTTCAAAACTCAGAGAAGGAACAAGTACACCTTCAGGTCCATCCTGTGTGTTTTCAACCTCAACAGCTTACTTTATCTTAACAACCCTACAAGAAAAGACACAGCACAACTCAAAGTGCTCCCTGCCACAACTAGCAATGTGACAAGGCATTCCCTGTTTGGAGGCTTTAGTGTGTCCCAAACAGATACAATCAATCCTATCACTTGAGGGGTCTTAAATGACATTATCAAGATAATGTAAGACGACATTATCATCATTATCCTACTGCATGAGATCTCCACATAGGGCTATGGAGCTTGCTTGCTTCCTCCTCCCCTTTTATTCCAAAGCAGTCAATATACAGTAAATTTTACTGCCATTTACTAAAAATCCCATAGTTCTATTTATAAAAGTATACATTACAGAAGATCACATTGGTGAGAACTTGTACAAACCCCCAAAGGTCAGACTTATGTAAAAAGCTGCATTCAGCATTTAAAATGTTATTTCTCTAAAGCTGCTTAAATAAATAGTGTTCTCAATAACAATTCAAAAGTCTTACTTTTGCATTCCGCATGCCAAAAACATTTCCTGCCTTCTGATAAACAATTCACATTTACTCCTCAAGAAGGCCCTGTCTATTCAGAAAATAAAATAATCTAGTTTCTGTATCTAGACTGACTTGCAAACTTAAGTTTCTAGCACTTCAGTTTCTAGCGCTTAAATTTGCTAGGTTGCACTGTCCTAAACAATAGCAAGTTCCCACTAATATCACACTAATTTCACATTCCTCTGCATATCACACCTTCCAAAACCATCACATTCTCAATATTCATTTTTTTAACCCCAAACTGACAAACAGCAACCTCTCCAAAATATATTTTCTTCCATTATTCCCTGTATAACATTACAAATAGAGTAGTACAAAAAGCACATCAATTATCTAAATAGTACCCAATTTACCTAATACAATATAAATGCTGAAAGAGATTATGTTTGATAGCTGAATTTATTAAAGGCACAAATTAATGCAAAATAAAACATCCATCTTTCTGTTATTAGCCGTCCTTAGTTTGGTAAGAAAAGGGGATGCACCAAAGCAGATAAATCTTCATTTCCTTTCTTGCTGGCACTATCCAAAGGAAACAGACATTCCATGATTAACTTGCTTGTTCAGGATATCCCAAATTGATTAGTTATTATGCAGCTTTTATATTTAAACTGCAATTAGCTTCTAAATTGTGATCAGAGACTGGAAAGGTTTATCCATTACACTGATAAAAATATGCAAAGTTACCGACTCCACAGAATGCTCCCAATATTTTGGTAGCAAAATAGGCAAATGGCTTGACTCAGAAGAGGCTGAAAATAGATGAGCTATAAAACTGTTTTTCTTTAGGTAAATTATACAGCAATGGAAAGTGTTGGTGTCTGTTCCTCCTGGACAACCTGCTTCCCGGCTGTCAAGAACTATTTAAATTATGCTCCAAGGCATAATTTATGGTACAGTTTTTCAAACTTATGTTCCATGGCATTTCCACTGGAGAATAAAGTTTGTTTGTTTTTTTAAAGTTTACTGAACCAAATTTTCTATCACAGGAACTTTGCTTCTTGATCAGGAGTTCGGGGTTCTTGGGTTTTTTGTGTTTTTTTTTCCCAAAACAAGTGCCGAAGTCTTTAAAAAGAGCTGGACAACCCCTCATTTACCAGACTCTATTCTTCCGCCACCGGGATTATCTGAAAAGTTTCAATATTTTTTTCGCAACCGGTTCCTGTTTTTAATGCTCTGGCAGGTCGCCTTCCTCCTTGCATGGCATTTCATTTCATTTCCTCAACATCCGACCCGTTAAATCCGTTCTTTTTAGCGCTAAATTACTGCGACAGAAATCAAGGAAATAAATAAAACAGTACAACGCTTTTCCCACTTTCGCTTTCCTCAGCCACAGGGCGCGAAGACCATAATCCCCCATCCTACTACAAACCTGGTTTTCGCCCTGCTCTCTCCTCAGTCGCGTCCTTAAAAGCCCACGGTTATCTTTTACCTACCGTCCAGAAGCCGCTACCGTCACTCCTTCGTACGGCGCTCGCTTCATCCCTTGGCCCTAACACTTCCAGAAAATCCTATTATTTCCACGAATTTATTATATAAATTAAGTCTGCAACTCCCGAAACGCGCGTCGGACAAGGAAAAAATAAAGATTTTGAAACAGCTCCTCCCCTCCCCCCCCC
>BHFT01045343.1:6984-19758 GCA_004320025.1 Laticauda laticaudata | reverse complement strand
CCCCCCGCCCCCGCCCCAAGACCGGCCCCTCGAGCCCACCTACCGCTGGCTCGTTTGTTCCGCTCACGGAAAGCGACCGGCCGACCGGCCTCCAGGATGCTCACTGCGCAGACGCGGAAGTGTTTGGATGGAAAGAAGTGCCAATCCGTGAGTTTGCGCGGCGGGAGGAATTCCGCTGGAGCTGAAGTCGGAGGCGTCCGGTCAGGGGCTCGCCCGATCCTCGAATATGTGGGGTCTTTTTTGAGATCTTTCCTGATCCCTGAAAGACGCACGCACGCACACAGATGAGACTGCTTTTGCTCGCTTGGCACTTTGTGATGAGGCATCATAGGTACTTTGATTTTGGCTGGCCGCCAATCGTGGTTTATTCAATCGTGATTGAAACCCTGGTGTGGCATAACGTGTGAACAATCAAAACTAACAGCCTTCGTCTCAAAGGTGCTTTTTCAAGAGGCAACTGGACTTTCGTTGAAGACGTTTGGCTTCTCATTCTTCTCATCTTGAAGAAGCTGAAGAAGCACCTTTGGGACAACCATGACCTGGATGACTGGATGTGTCCATCGACATTTAACAGTCTTCAGATATGATTAATTGCCATCCAAACGGAGTGCACTTTCAATTTACTCCAAAGAGCAGCTTCCCTAGATTGTAACTTTGTAGGCCTGTAATACTGCAGAATACAGGTAATCTTCAATTTATATCAGTTCATTTAGTGACCACTCAAAGTTACAGCAACACAGGAAAAAAAGGACTTATGATCATTTTTCACACTTACAACTGTTGCAGCATCCCCTTGGCCATGTGATCAAAATTCAGACATTTGGCAACTGGTTCATATTTATGATGGTTGCTGTGTCCCAAGGTCTTCTGATCACCTTTTGCAACCTTCTGACAAGCAAAATCAACGGGGAAACCAGGTTTACTTAAAAACTGTGTTAGTAACTTAACTGCAGTGATTCAGTTACCAACTGTGGCAAAAAACGTTGGAGCAAAACTCACTTTAACACTTTTTTCACTCAGTAACAGAAATGTTGTGCTCCATTGTGGTCACTGATCAAGGACTACCTGCACCAACATTTTTACTGTATGTTAAAGAACTACTATAAGCAAAATAGATCAGCCATAACCCAAAGGAAATAATTATTTGCAACAAACTATAACTGTAGGTATATTTAGTATCAAAGCATGAGGTTAAGCCATCTTCACTATGTTGTGGATTCAGTCTGTTGAAGGAGCACAACATTGAGAACTACTGTATGTTTATTACAAGGACCATTGGGAAGCAGTTTTACAAGAGGGAAGATTCTGAACAATGGAATTTTTTTAGTTTTATCGATGGTGGGAAAGTCCTCGAGATCTGCTATGCTGGCCAGTTTGGAAAACGAGGTAGGATCCTTATCCTGTCCCTGAGGTTAGGTCTTCTATCAGATGAAGTGGGCCTTTCAGGAGGGGAACACAGCTGGTGAAGTCCATTGAGGAGGAGATGGAATGCTGAGGTCATTAGCAGCTAAGATGGCAAGTTGGGATTTTTCTACCTTGCAATACCCTTGTAAGGGTTACTCCTGGCTGTACTGTGAGTTGGTTCTCTTCTTTGGTTAGATGGGATTGCTTTTATCTGGGGCAGGGTTGATCAATTGGAGTCTAATGGAATTGGGCAAAGAGAGGAATCGGCTTTGACTTCTGTCATATCCATTTTATTAGTTAACACTGACTTCACAATGGCAGAAGGCGAATAACTTGTTCTAGTCACGTTATGGATCTTTTTTTAAAAAAATATACACCTGGAAATTATCCCATAAAATTTGGACAGTTCCATCATAAGACTTGTCAGTCACTAGAATGTGATTATGAGGACATCAGATGCAACTGCCCCAAAGTGGCCTAACTGCAGATCCTGAAAGGTTCCATGAACCTTTACTGAGCAGATACATACTGTAGCAGCAGATGTGATGCATTGAACATTACTGGCAAAAACTGGAATTTGATGAAACGCACATATAGGTATGGGCCTATGCCATAGAGGTTAGAGCAATTGAATGCCAGTACTTCTCCATTTGTTGTGCTGGTAAAATGCCATCTGATCCCATTAAGATCCCCCACACCTTACTGGAAAATGGGTGACCGATCTCTTCAAGATGCGTTGACATTTTTGCATGCCATTTGCTGATAAAACCACTTGTTTTACATTGGCAGGAACAAGTGGCATAACTGGGACATCTTATAGGGTTACTTTGGCTTCTTTAGATCTTATGGACAAGATCCTTAGTAGTAGCAGCTCTGCTACTGTGGGATGGGCCTGTGCTGCTCTTGGCTTTTCAGGCAGCCAAGATGCGCGTGCTGAATCTGAGAGGTGGTAAGTACCTCAGTTTGAAAGCAAACAAATTCAAATAGACAAATAAGTACCACTTCAGTGGGAAAGTAGCAACATTCTGTGTACCTTAGTGTATAATCATGCCAGCCACATGATCACAGAAGCATCTTTGGACAATGCTGGCTTCCTTGGCTAGGAAATGGAGATGAGCACTGCCCTCGAGTCAGACACAACTGGACAAGAGAAACCCTTTTCCTTTTTTACTTTAAATCTCAGAGAATTTATTTGTCTTGAGAACAGTGATGAATCCCTCACCCCTTTTGAAGACACTCCCTTTTGCTTTGAAACTCTCTTTTTGAGGTCATAAAGATTGCATCTGTAAATAATCCTGAAGTGGACTGTTTGGTCCTTTCCTGATTTGGATATGGAATTGAAAATATTTGTTGCTCCAATGAATTACCCATCTGTATTTGAATAAGAGGGTGTTGCCTTCCTGGCACTTCATACGACTTCCTTCTGAACCAAGAGGGTAGGGATTGGAGACATGGTTTTGCAATGGTTTTGTTCCTACTGAACAACAGATCCTGCCAATGGCAATCTAGTAACCAAGTGCTTGTGTTCTTCTCTCCTCAGTTTACCAAATCTTGAACATTGGCAGCAATGTTTGATGCCATAGAGCTAAGCTCAACTCCTGGTCACTGGGTAACAGTACACCACCACCCAGACTCTATAATTTTTACTCTTCCAAAATATTTTATAATGCAGTTGTATTGAAAGATTTAATTTTTATTCTGATACTATGATTCTTTCAATCTTTTTTCTGAAATTAAATGAGCAAATAGGATGTAAATGACATCCCCATATTTCCCTGTCTTCACCTGAAAGACATCCAGCTAAGATTCCAATTACAAAGAGATAAAGCCAAGTAGCAGTGTAAATCTTTTATTATGGCATTAGAAAAAAAAAAGTCAGCTGAGTACAGTACTGAAAAACAGATCAGGATAAGGAACTGCAGGTTGAGGGCCCAATGTTAGGCCAATAGCCATTTTTTGGTTTGGAAGGCAAATGTAGCTCTGTTGTTCACTAATAATACGGTACTATTGACTTTGGGTGTAGAGCACTTGCCTCTAGCATGAGGTCCCTTATAGCAACACTATGGTCCCAAATGCATGTGCAGTCATAAATTAGGGAGGACAAGTGCAATTTATACACAAACTGTCAAGATCACAGGATCCTGTATAAGTCAGCATCAATTTATTTTAGAGAGGAACCCCAGGTCAACGTGCAGAAGCCGGCTTGCATTGCACATCAGCCAGTGAGGAAACACATATAAAAGGACACAGTAGCTCACCAGATCAGTGAAAAATCCAATGGATTTGCAGGGATACACTTTCTTACAGCACCCTTGATAGGAGGACAAGATGCTGCTGAAGCTACACATTGAAGCTGAATGAAAGCAACCAGGTGACCCAAAGAAATCCTTTCATGGAGCCTTCTGAAGTCAAATCCAAGAGAAAGGTCCCTGAAGGAAGAATGGAGCCAGACATCTTTCTAGCCTCCCAGAACAGCGCCGCATCTCGCTCCCGCCACTTGCACCCATGATGCTGCTGCCCACAATGAAATAATGTTTCATACAAATTCTTACATTCTTTATACTATTTTATAATAAAAAGTATTGCATTTGAAAAAAGGAAAAAGAATGGGAAGCAGTACTACAGTGAAGTAAATGCCCCAATAAATACCAATAAATATGAAGGAGACTGTGAATGGGAAGGTAGCAGCAGCAGCAATGTTTCCATCCCAGTTGGTGTATTATATAGCAGGAAGTGCTATCAAAATTACACCACTGCTGAGCAGTCTAGTAGAGCTTGTCATTATGAAAAGAAAGAACCAGGGCAACAGGATTATGCCTGTAGTCAAGCCAAGAAGAGACACCCCATACTCAAGAAATAAAGCCTTGTCCAGCAGAATTGGGTCAGCAATCCATGTCGTCATTCTCATACCAGGGGATGATACCATCTGTGCCAAAATAACGATCTCCAAAGTTCCCTAATAAAACATGAATTACATGCTTGTAATAGATGCAGCGCAGGAACTTCTTTCTGGCCCATGGAAATACCCACAACACTGCATCAAACAATAAGTGTTAATCTTGCAGTGTCCTCACCTAAGACAAAAATTATTGTTAAAGGAGCCGAATAGAATCACTTATCAGAACATGAACGCTATAGCTAGACAATGCCTGATCTGTGCCATTCAGGCTCACCAAACCAGCCAGAGCAAAACAAAGTGGCAGAAAACCACAACTGCTTACCAATGCCAGGGATGATATGGAATTCTTCATTGACTCTCTTGTCCACAGCTGTGGTGATGATACGCACACGGGGAAAAGCATAAGCAACAGAATGGACTCCCATCTCTGCCATCAGCAGAGAGAGTAAGAAAATCCTTTCCTCTTGTACATCGTGATCCTGTGGGATACAGCACTTGTGAGCAGTCCTTGTATGACTTCCATCCAGACCAGTGGTGGTATTCAACCGGTTCTGCCCGGTTCTGGAGAACCAGTAGCAGCGATGAGCAGTGGAGACCGAACCAGTTCTCTTCGCTGCTCTGTGGTTGGCCCACCCGCCCGCCTGGGCTCCCATACTCACTTTTATGGCCAGAATTCAAAGCGCAGCTGCTTTGTGTGGCGCAGAATAGCGCTGTGCGGCAGCTGCTGCAGCAACCACCATCATGCAGGCTTGAAGGAGGCAAGTTAGAACACCTCTGCGCCTGCGCAAAGTGCGTGTTTGGCACGTGCATGCACGCAAAATGTGTGCATGCGCACAAAGCACGGCCACCAAGCCATGTCCACCGAACCGGTGGCAACTTTACTTGAATACCACCACTGATCCAGACTGCAGGTCAAATTATTCTGAGTTCTCCAAACCATTTTCAATGCTTTAACCATCAATGCCTGTCATGTACGCAACCCCAATCCACATTAACTGCATTCATCAGTCTGTCTTGGCTTACAATATCAAGAACAGAAGAATTCCAACCAACCAACCACTCATCTCAGGTAACATGGGCCTCAACATACCAGCAGCACCCGAATAGCCATCATGGCAGCAGCTCCTGTCGACACAGTGCTATCCATCAGGATGACGTAGTCTTCACTGATCTCTTTGGGCAGCCTGAGATAATGCAGCTGGCAAGAGGAGAAAAGAATTCAGGAGAATAATCTTATCCATAACTCAGCTCCATCTCAAAACTATCTTAACTCCCTCCCAAAACCCCATTCCATCTTTTTCACCTCAGGTTCCCCTGTGTCATGGTTGGTTTGGATGAGAATCTTTCCCAGGCGAATATCTTTGCAGACAGCTGTAAGAGCCTGCTCCATGGTCTCACCTGCTCTCAGGATGGAGATTCCAGTGATCTATAACAGGGGAAAACAGCTTTCTTCCAGGATCCTTGTCAATAAGCAACCACTTAAATCTAGTGCTGCAAAACATGGCTATGTATTTTTAACACAGTGACAGAAGCTTTTATTCCATGAAGAAAATCCCAGCTGCATCTCCAGCAGCCACTAATCAAAGTAGACTTTTCTAAGCAAGACTCACCGAAAGGCCTAATCTACAGAAAACAGACTGATCTTCACTAGTTTAATGAAAAGGAATGGGGTGACATGATAGAGGTCTTTCAATATTTAAGGGGCTGCCATGAAGAAGAGGGGGTCAACCTATTCTTCAAAGCACTTGAAGGCAGAGCAAGAAGCAATTCCTTTAAACTAATCAAGGAGAGAACCAACCTAGAACTAAGGAGAAATTTCCTGACAAAACAATGAGTGGAATAACTTGCCTCCAGAAGTTGTAGGTACTCCGACCCTGGAAGTTTTAAATAAGAGATTGGACAACAATTTGTCTGAAGTGATATAGGGTTTCCTCCTTGAGCAGGGGGTTGGATTAGATGACCTTCAAGGTCCCTTCCAACTCTGTCATTCTATTATTATGTCTGTCTATTCACCATCTTTTCCCTATTCTGTCCTACAAAGATACTATCCCACAGGCCCCTTTCAGGCAATTTAAAAAAAAAATCACTTACTCGTTGCCTGTGAAATCGCTTTCCATCATAAATTGTCCCCTGTGGTGTCTCTACAGTAACTGGCTGAAAAAAAATGAAGACAATTGTGGTTGGAACAGAAGGAGCTGACAAGGCCAAATCAACCACGCAAGGCTAACTTGCTGAGGCATGCTTGAACCAAGAACACAAGAACCAACCCATATGCAGATGGGAGTTAGTTGGTCTGTGGCATCTCTGTTGCCACTTGTAAGATAAGTGGAGTGTTTGTGTGTGATCTTAAATGAGTGGGAGAAGCACAAACCTTGAGTGGTAGAAAGGAAAGAGCATATTCAATCAACAGCCGCATGAGACGCTTGGAATAGAATATGAATTCATCCCTGCTGGTATCCTTGTTCCTGCAAAGCAAACAAAAGTAAAAGACACATTATTCCATGCTAGGATTCCATCCCAGAAAATGTCTTTATCTAAAGCAAGCCTGTCACCATTGACTTTTGACAACTTTGAATTGCCTATGAAACCCAAGCCCTTCATCTTTTCCTTAAGCAGCTCTGATGTTCCTCTGTAGCTGCTAAAACACAAACTGTTGGACTTTTCCCTCTCCAAAGGCCTCTATCCTGTCTCAGAAGCAAGCATACCCCCACTGATACACATTGCCTAGTACCTGATAATAGTGTGCATCCCCCGAACCTGCGGTGTGCTTTCCAAGACACTTAAGGTTGTTGGCAATGGTTGTCCCTGATGAGCAGAGGCCAAGGCTGCTCTGTGCAAAAAAAAAAGAATGATGAGTCACTTGGAAGAAAAGAACCAATGTATCTGCTGGCCCTATAATAACAGCTCTGCATGCAAAACATCATTCCTGCTCATAAGGTCCCTCCTCCCAACATTTGTGCACAAAGAAAGAACATTGGATCCAAAATAAATTCTGAAAATTCAGGTTCCCCTCCCTGCTTCTAATAAGACAAATAGTGTAACCTAGGACATGAAACTGCGCATGACCAATTATAAAATGCTCTAACTTCACCCAGCAACTACAGCATACCAAAGTCTCCAGTGCCCACTCATGAAAGTCAGGCACAGCTAAGTTATCTTTCTACCAATGGATTAAAAAACAGGAGCACAGGAAATAGCAGAAAGAGCCCCCTAGTCTTGCTCCATTCCCACCGTCCCCTCAAAATGGAACAAAGTACACAAGGAGAGGAAGGTGCAGCAGGAAATAGCCAAAGGAGACCAAGTGTCCTCACATATGCCAGCGTAGCTTCCTCTGATGCAGGTGCCCAGGCCCAGCAGGACAGAAGAGAGACAGATAGACAGAGTGCATTAGGAGGTGCAACAAGGCAGCAGCTTCCTGCCTGAGACATAGGGCAGAGGAACAGCAGAACGCTCCCACAGTACCAAAACCGGGAGAGCAGCTGGGATCCCAGTAGCTCACTGCAAGTCATCTTAAATGACTGAATGAACTTTCTCTTCTCCATACCAACCTCGTTGAAAGGTATACCATTTTGGTATGCAAGTTACACTTGTGGAAATGTGGCTGGAATTCAAAATGTATTGAAACTCTCTTAAGTACAGCCCCATATATTATATAATAATATAATATTGTATGTATGTATGTATTTATGTATGTATGTGTTGGCAATAAATATTTCCTTGACATGGAGGAGAAAGTGAGGCTATCAAGCAGCACCCTTCCTGAGAGCTCTACTTAGAAGTCTGTTTCTAAAGAAAGACGGCAAAGATGAACTCTCAATAAAAAGAGTACAAATCTAACATGCTCCAGTGAAGTTCCAAAGAGGTCAGAGGTTTGCATATGCCCATTAAGGAATCTTCAGCCTAAGCAATTGCCTGTATTGATCTCCTTGCATATTCCCACCAGATAATGCCAGCAATTCTTCCCAACACCCAGCTGCTCTCCCACTGGCTGGCTTGATGGGTGTCAGAGAACAATACTAAGATGAAGAAGGTGGGGGAGAGAAGAGAAGAGGAGGAAGGAACTAGCTCTATTTCTTTAAGGGTGCCACCATACCTGACTGTGATTTCACGCTGGGCGGTAGGAGGAGGAGCCCACACCGGGAGGCAGTATTACAAGGCAGGGAGTAGTGGGAAGTGAAACAAAACAGAACAGCCGGTCACTGCACACAGCAACATTTGCCCCAAGGCCAAGCCTAAAATAATAAAATGGTGGCGCCATTCTTCCCCATCTCCCTACTGCTTACTAATTTGGGACAAAAACCATGTGGAGGTAGGGCCGTTGGGAGTGGAAGAATTCTAGGGAAACCCATGAGCTGCAATCTTTACTTTGTGACTTATATAGGGGAGCAACGGCCAGGAATTGGACGCCTTTCCAGGATATGGGGAAAGGATAAGTTCTTGGCAGGGAGTGAAAGTCTTTTGGGTTATAATAACAAAAAGCAGATACTGGGCAACAAAGAGGAATAACCATGTGGGAATGGGGCTTTCTGCATCAGTGATGTTTTCTCCCTCCCCAAGACTACTACCGCTCACCTTTTCCAATTGGCTATGAACATGCTGAACAATCAAGTCCAGAGCCACAAAGTTCTCTCCACCTGGAAGAAAATAAAGGAAGTTTGAAAAGCCAAAAGTTCTGAACGAGGGATGTGTTAGGAATATGAGTCACCTGACAGCTTATTTGGGTTAGAAATATATATAAACCAGGATAAACATTTTAAAACTGTATCTTTAAGAAAATGCAAAAGTGTAATTAGGTGTGGTTTCTCAAATGGCCATAAGATGGAGCCAGAAACCTGGTTTGTCTTTGCCTTAATCTCAGAAGAGAGTGTGTCTCAGTCTCTGTTTCCTTCTGCTGGAAAGTATTGCTGTTCCTCCATTTTTCCTTTTTGACTGATATTTCTGGATTTAATGTAAGTTGGTTACTGAACTGTTTTTTGACACTGAACTTTGATATTTGGATTATCCCTGGATTGAAAAATGACTGATTTAACTTGTGAATGACTTTAGATTGCTTATTTTGGACTTTGCTTAAACCTTTCTGGAAGTAAAAACCTACATTTACTGTACAGTGTATCTGTGTGCTCTGTATGTATTATTCCAACACTACTCTCTATACGTCTCCCTGTACGCGCTCATTCTCCTAATGGGGACTTACCTCAATCGGATGTCTGCACTTCAGGTAATATTTCACCGTTACCATTCATAGCTCAATGGCAGGTCTCATCTTTTTTTTATTTCCTATATTCCATAAATCAATCAGTCTGTTTTTTTAATGCTCCTTAAAGATCTTTAAGGTGCAAATGGTTCCCTTGTTGTAGATATTAAACTTTGTTGTTAATCTTTACTTAGTTTTAAAACCTTTCATGAGAACCATTTTGGGTGCTAAAGTGCTGGGCTAGAAACCAGGAGACTAAATTGTAGTCATATTTAGACATGAAATGGACTCTTTTGTGTTTATACTCAAAATTCTTGGGTATCTTTCAGTGAGCATTGGCACATAACACAGCCCAATGTTGCACCTTGAACAAATCAACAGCCTTTCCTCTTCCTCTCACCTCGAGGCACCACAATGTCTGCCGCCTGCATTGTAGGCTCAATGTACTGCTCAAAGGCTGGCTTCACAAACTTGCTGTACTGCTTGATGACACCTGCCACATCCCGCCCACGTTCCATGATGTCCCGCTTCAACCGCCGTACAAGCCGGATATCTGAGTCTGTGTCCACAAAAACTTTCATGTCCAGGAGCTGCAGAAGCCACAAGGAAGGGAAAAACTAGAGACCAAAGCCTTATCTTAGAACTTATTCAAATGCTTGCACATTTACACTCATTTACAAGTTACTTCCCACAAAGTAGATGCATTTATCACACAAATTTAATAGGGAGCCCGTCTACCCAAGTTGCTCCATGTCCTACCAATGTGTTGTTATCTTTGCCTTATTCAGTACCTGTAGAAGCTCTTTATTGGCAAATGACAGGATACCTTCAAATACAATTACATTGGCCCCATAGATTATTTTCTGCAAAGAAAGGAGAAATATGTCAATTAAAACTAAGGAGAGAAATCAGAACGCAGAAGAAACTCTGATCCAATACGCTCTTCCTGGGTACAGGGAAACTTCTTACTTACAGAACCAAGTTCAATTCCAATATGATGCCCTCCCCTTCACACTAAGTTGTTTCTTGTACAATAAGACTTTACAATCTAACAAAGCTTTCAAATGTAATAGTTGCCAATGGAATAGAGATACAGCCCTCAAATCACCCATGGAGGCAGAAAAGCCTCTAGCAGCACTATTTTCATCCTGTGACTATCAGTTTTCAGGAAAGGGTGATAAGTAATTTCTCCTAAACAAAAATGGAATGGTCCACTGTATTCCAGAAATATTATTTATTGAATTTATTTGCTACCTTTCTTGTATTAAATGAAATATATTCATCTTCAGTCTACTAACTTCCTCCACCTAAAAAATAGTTACAGACTACCTACAGTAGCAAGCAGGTGAAATATGAGCAGAACTATAATTCTGTTTTCTGTCTTCAGTCCCCAAAATGAAACAGATCAGGCATTCAATGAATACTATATTATCATAGCAAAAACAGCATAGCCTACTTCAGATGGACTCACCCTGACATTAGAAAATCAACTAATGACATCATAAAAATATTGGTAAGCTCTTTTTCAGATCATATGAAATTCTATTTTGAGTTTACTTAGAAAGTGCTTTAGAAAAACTTGCATTTTAAAAAGCGAGATGGAATTCATTATATGAACTAGGACAGAAAGTACAAAGCGAGACATTCTGTGAAAACCAGTGGTAGGCTGCAACTGATTTTGTGAATGTGTGCTTCATGCGTGCAGCGTTAAAAAAGCACCGATTTGAATCTTTACAGCTTACCTTCTAGGGCAGCCCTCGTAAGAAAAAAGCTGAGGCGCGGAAATCCACTGTGCCGCGCAAATCAGCTGACTTGAAAAACACAGAAATACAGGACAGGCTAGGGCGGGGTGGGTGGGCAGGGCCAGCTGAAAGTCAGAACTACCACTAAAACCGGTCTGAATCAGCAACAGCCCACCACTGGTGAAGACCATTTATACAGTTAGTCAAATGCAGTTTTCCTTCCAAAGATCGGGCAACATTTGAACCTCATCAGGCTCCAAAAGAAGAAAAGTCTGCCAATTCAGGCAAGCGTGGTAGCTAAGATAAAGAACATCTTTTTAAATTAAACACTTTTTAATTTTCACTGATTGAAAGAAGTTGTCATTAAATAAATGAATAGTCCTTTTTATAAAAACAGGGCTAGAATCAGGTTGTATTATTTTTCCTGACTGTGAGAAACTCCTTTTTCCCCATACCTGGAGAAACTAAACTGGGAAGATAGACCAAGAGCTTCTCAACCTCAGCAGTTTGAAGATGTTTGAAATGAAAGGGGAATTCTAGGAGGTGAAGTCCGCACAGTTGAGAAACATTGAGGCAAATCAATTTTATGTCTTTAGAAAGTATACAGTCATTTTAGGGAGATATTTCATTTCCACATTAGAATAGAAAATCTACCTCAGGAATGAGGAATCTAAGGCTTCCACATGTGAACCATTCTCAGAAATTTTCATTATTGGCGATCTTTGCTAGATGCTTAGAGCTATGATTCTGCACTCTCTAGAGGAGCTTGGGTGACTTGCATCTGGTCTATAACAAGCCCTCCAACCGAAAGCTTTTATGTATTTGTGCAGTTTTAGCCAACTGCAGAATACCAGAATACCTTACAGAGTTAATAAAGCCTCAGAAAAGAGTGGAAGGGAAGCCTTTTAATTTCTAAAAATTGCTGTAAATAGCGTGACATCCTCCTGTACTTTCATACCCACTCCTTGCTCCGGCTATGTGTGGTAAAATCATATACAGGAACTTTAACACTCTTGCCCTCTTTCAGCTTCCGTAGGACACTGATGAGCAGGTCAAAATCAAAGGCATCAGGGTGGTCAAAGTTGTATTCATTACAAGCAGCTTGCTCTTGCTTTTCTTTGTTCAGCACCTGAAAGAGCACCAGAGACATCAGAAAACAGGGAAGAGAACAGACTGGATCAGTACTGCAGAGGTGGTTTCCTTGACTTCATTTTTCTCACTTCTTCCCATCTCTGCCTTTGAGAAGGGTGGAGTTGAGGGAGTTGGGCCGGGATATTTTAACCAGCCCACCTTGTAGAAGCTATCCATGGAGAGGAGCACCACCCAAGGTACATCTAGTGCTTCAATAATTTTGTTGGCCACTGTAGTCTTGCCAGATGCACTGCCACCACACAAGCCTGGGAAAGATGAAAACACCACTAACACACGCTAACGAGAAGAGGACAATCTGAAGGAACAGCCCTAAGACATGTACCCTCTTCCTCATATTCTTTACTGCCTAGTGTGCCTGGATTTCCAATGATCCCCCCCCCCCC
>BHFT01045342.1:0-49904 GCA_004320025.1 Laticauda laticaudata | reverse complement strand
GTTTCTGCTTCTCTGAGTTTCTACTTTACTCTTTTTAGGGGAAATATTCTGCCTTTTTAATATTTCCCAGGATATTACATTTTTCTAGGAGAGGAGTGGGTGCTAACTTCCTACAACAGGATAGCCATAAGCCAGCAAAGGCTACTCTCCCTTTCCTTTACCATTTCCAGAACACTATATGTATCTTTGGATAAAGTTGATACAAAAATGGCAAGGAATGAAAGATAGTGTTAGGATGAGCAATGCTGTAAAAGATGGCAGCCAACAAGCAGTGAAATAGTAAGAAGGGTCACCTGGGGGCACAGGTTGCTAATGCAGCCCCAAAGTCTGACGATTGTCCTCTTGTAAAACAAAAAACAAAAAAAACACTCATTGCCAAATAGAGTAGAATTGGCACAGGTTGGGGTTCAATGGTAGAGCCAGGCACAAATACCAACATCAGATGTTAGGGATGTCCTGAAGAAAACATTATTGGTAATAATGGTGAATATTGCAGAGAACCTGGCAGGAATGTTGGCCAAAGATACTGAAGAATTCCAGATAAAGACTTGAAAGGAGCATTCTGAACAGTGAGCCACCCCACCATACTTGGGGATCTGAAGTCTGCAGGATGGTTGTACTGCTCAGGATGAATGAATTGTAAATGATTATGTTTTGTAATTGTAATTTAGTGGTTGATTATTATTTTTTTGCTGTTTTATTGTGGCTTTTAATTTTCTAAGCTTCAAGTGTTACTTATGTGAGAAGCATCTACAATATATAAACTGAATAAATAAATAAGGCCCTCCCACCACCCCAAGCCGAAGGTAACAAGTTTGAAGCTATATACATAGCATAGAAGGCAATATTGACATTGCCCTCCATCCCAGATCAGGTGATTTTGACTCTGCTAGATTTTTGGGAAGGTGCTTTGGACATGTCTGTTCTACCAAGCATGGTGGCAAAATCAGACCTTGACTCAGAAAAATTCAAACAAACAACATTCAGACTAGTATCCATCTCATAAAAAGATATTTAAATACCTGTGTGCAACTCAAAATGCATTGACAATGTCTTCTCGAATGGTGACTAAACATTTTTCAAGCCAAATTGCCAAGCTCAGAGCTTAAACCAACAGCCTAACAATAACCTGAGTTACTAATATTCAAACACATTTCATGGTAGCTATTCTCAGCTACCATTCTTTTTCGTTTTTTGTTGGTGAATTGTCAGTTTTATGATTATACTGATGTTTTTATCTCTATTTGCTCTCCAATTCACTTGGGTAAGATGGGCAGATCTCTAAATTGGATAAATAAAATGTCAAACAGCCCTAGCATCACAAAGGCCAAATCTAGAGGCAGAGACACTGAAAGAGAGATTACTGGAGGCCAGGGAAAAGAGCAAAGGACATGGATAGAAAGAAATGAATAAGAAAGTGCTAAGATAAAGCAAAGATAAAAACTATGAAAAGTTCTGGTTAGGACTACTGTACATATAAAACAAAGCTATTGAAATTAATAGATAGAAATAAGAGAATAGAAAGAATAAATTTAGGCTTATCAAAATAAATAGAAGAGCAGTAGAAGTATAACAATAGCAATAACACTTAGACTTATGTACTGCTTTACAGACCTCCCTAAGCCTTTTACAGCCGTCAGCATATTGCCCCCAACAATCTGGGTCCTCATTTTATTGACCTCATAAGGATGGAAGGCTGAGTCAACCTTGAGCTTGGTGAGATTCGAATTGCCAAATTGCAGCAGGCAAAAGAAGTAGCTGGCAGTACTGCACTCTAACCAATGCACTACCATGGCTCATTCAGTACAGTACGGTATAGTATTGTATAGTATTGTACAGTATAGTTCAATAATAAATAGGAAGGATAAGATATAAGAAGAATAAATAAAAGAAAATGGGGATAGATAAGAACTGTTAAATGTGTGTGGAAATGATAATCAGATAAACCATGGAAATATCAAGGTGATAGGGAAAATATTTGTATTGTACCTCCCTTTTTTAAATAACAAAATTACTTTCACAATGGGAGTTTGCATCAGAGGTGGTATTCAGCTGGTTCTGACCAATTCTAGAGAACCGGTAGCAGAAATTTTGAGTAGTTCAGAGAACCAGCAAATCCCACCTCTGACTGGAGATTTTACAGTATCCTTCCCTGCATCACAGAACCAGTAGTTTAAAAAATTGAATCCCACCACTGGTTGGCAAGTGTGGATCCTGCTTGGGTCTACTCTGCCTCTACTCTCTCAACAACCACCATAAAATTTACTGTTCTGAAGACCAAATTTACTGTCTCCTGCTCACCTTTCTGCTACTGAAAGTTGTTGCTTTGATGGGCTTGTCTCCTATTATTGGCAAGGTGAATGGTTTTCACTGGCTTCCCAACACTCTAAAACAGTTTTTGTACGTATGGACTTAATTCCCAGAGTTCCTCAATCAAAGCTGAAAACACTGCTCTCTACATACTTCTGATCATACCTGTAACTATGAACCTGATTTCACCTTCAAGATAATAGATGGCAGACTGGTGCAGTGGGCTAGAGGTGAATCTTGTGCCTCACAATCAGGTGGCTGTGTGAGTTTGATCTTATGCAGAGCCAGATATTTTTCTTTGGTCACAATGAGAATTTATCTGCTGAATAAAATTCCGCCTTGGCGACAGAAAGGGCATCCAGCCAGGAAACACTCTGCTCCATTCACTTGCTCAGACTCCACCCTGCAAAGATTATGGGGTCATAAAAAGGAGACGATAATAGGTGGCAAAGTATAGCGAACTGAGAATGGATAAGGGAAAAAATACTATTATACCATTGCAGATACCATAGGAACTATTTAAGTCTATCTTGTTAATGAGCAAAGAATAAGGTGTGGCAGCATCATGAGGCTAAGGAAGGAAAATCAGTGCTGTCAGGGTTAAAAACAAGTGGGGATCAGGCCTTAGATGCACTAAATAAATATTAAGTATTACTTTCTTTCTTGCTATGCACAAAACCTGGCTCACCTAAAGCAAACAAATCACTTTGAAGAAACAACATAAATTTATTAGCGTGAAAACAACTAAATAGTGTGCATGGAGCTTCAAGCAAGGTGCTGGCTGTCAGGCAGCCCTGAGCAACAGTAGAACCACAATTTATATATCTTGTACCCACAGTGTTACATTTCCAAGACAATGCAAAAACAAAGGGTGACACCACATAAGATGCAAAAATGTTTTTGATAATATAAACCCATACATGTGACTTTCTCATGAGCTATGGGATCACTGTAGAAGCTACACTATATGGTCAAGGAACAGAAACAATTTGGTTTACTGGATCACCAAGTTTCTCTTTGATTCCTCATTCAGCATCAACTCAGCTAGCTGTTAATTGTTGTCTTATAAGGCTACTCACATATGTGTAGGGGGGAGCATACCATTGCCAATACACTTGTCAATTTTGGTTCAAGACACTTCTAGGTGTACCTCAGGCCAGGGATTCAAATTTTTTAACAACTGGTTCTGTGGGCATGGCTTAGTTGATGGGTATGGCTCGGTGGTCATGTGACTGAGTGGACATGGCTTGGTGGTCATGTTATTGGCTAAGCGTGGCCAACTTAATATCACTCACATCAAGGCACACTCACATCTCCTCGCCTGGCCTCTCATGACTGTGGGGATGCTGCAACAATCATGTGAAAAATGGTCATAAGTCACTTTTTTCAGTGCCATTGTAACTTTGAATGGTCACTCCACACAAGCAAAGTACCAGCAAAGGAGGGGAAAAAACTCCAGAGGAGTTCCAGAGACAGGAAGTCTAGTCCTGCCAAGAATGTGATAAGAGTTAATGGAGAGGCAGTTTCCGTAAGCAACACCAGAATGTTTCCTTCCTGCCTTCCTTACAGGATTAGGCCAATAATTTCTTCTAACAACCAGTTCTCCGAACAGCTAAGAATGTTAACAACCGGTTCTAGTGAATAGGTGCGAATTGGTAGAATCCCACCTCTGCTTCAGGCCCTTTTCAAACTCTCCTAGCATTGTTGAGCTAAAACAAAGAGTGGAAAGATGTAGTTCATGTTTTTTAAGTTTCACATGTAGTTTATCTTTTAGGCCACCAGAGGTCACTCAAAGATTATTTTAGGGCCTCTAAAATGCATTATGGTCGGAGTGGTCCAGGAAATAGGAATCTGTAAACACAGGATCTAGCGTTTACACTCTCCTCTCAGATACTATCACCCTCTCTCCTCCAACCTCAGCAAATAAATTAATATATATTTTTAAAACAACCATTTGGGTAGGATAACTTCCATTTGTATTGCAAACAATTCGATCTAAAGAAAATATTGAGAGTAGAACATGGGCAGCATTTGACAGTTGTATGTGGTTCAATTTTCATTATGAACAGATGTTCTCAATAAATTGCTCTTCCTTTTCACTGTGCCTCATTTAAACAGTATGACTTTGAAGTATGAACAGCCTGGTTTCAGGGAGGGAAAAAAAACATTGCTAAAGGATAACTTTGCTGACAGCCATCCTCGCTGATCCCAGAGTGACTAAGGAAGTTAGCTTTTCTTTCATTTCAAAGGCTGCAGGAAGTGAAGCTAGGATCTCAATCACATGGAATAGAACAAGGTGTTATGTCTCATTCTAAGTGTGATAATCAAGGTAAAACAAACAGAAAAGACATGTTTCTATCTTTGGGACATAAGCTCTTTTGACAGTGAAATCCAGGCTGAGTTTTTCCAGTTCTGCTGAATTCCATAAAGTACTATAAAATTGTGATGAAGTGATATATCACATCCATATTAAATTTGAGATGTTAAAACAGTTACGGCTTTCTCCAAAAAGTCCTAGAGAATGCAGGATGTTACAAGCAACTGTTCCATTCATTTATATTTACAGAGAAAGAAACAAAAAACCTGCAAAGTAAATAGAGAAACACTGCAATACAATTAGGGATTCTGTAATTGTCCCATAAAAAAGAAGTGCCATATAAATAACTTTCTATTTGATGATAAATTATAACTCCAAGAAAATATATCTAAAAATCATGGAGAAATGAAAGTGGAGATGGAAGAAGTGAAAAGAGAATATCCAGAAATTAGATGAAAAAATGGGTTCGATGCAAGATGCAATCCAGAAGAATGATCAAAGAATAAAAACAATTGAAACAAGAATGGAACAAACAGGAAAAAAAATAGATCTGTTAGACCAGAGAATGATAGGATTAAATAAAGACTTAGAAGCTTCCCTGATTCATTTAGAGATGGACAGGGTCTCGTTTTACCTAAGGTTCCAAAACATAATAGAGACCAAGGAGTCTCTATATCATCTGGCAACAATAATGGCAGAACTGATAGCAGGAAAAGCAAGAAATAATTAATGAATTAGACAGAGTCTATATGACTACTAGCTACACTAGACACCACAGGTTGCCAAGGGAAGTCCATATACATTTTGCCTGAAAGAAAATGTAAGATATCATCTATAAAATTACCAGGGGTGGACCAATGATATATATAAGGGCAAGGAAATAATAACTCTGAAATAAATTCCAAGAGGTGTCTGAGAACAAAGAAAGGACCATCAGTTTCTGGCAACCCTACTTAATAAGTGAAACATACTATTTTGATGGATAACGCCAGAAGGAATACTGGTATCCTGACAAGAAAAAAAAAAAATAGATACACTGAACAAGGTGCAAAAACTCCACAATCAACTCATTGGACCACAGGAAGAATACAATAGTAGAGAAAAAATAGGACAAGCCAAGTACGGGAAAGAAAAGGAAAAGAACAGGAGGAAGAGAATAAGGAGGAGAAAGAATCCCAGGAAGAAGAAGGAGTAAGAACAAGAGCTCAAAAGAACACAAAAAACAACAGGAGGCAGTGAATAACATGAAAGGAATGGAAAATAAACTGAAATTACTCTCTTTAAATTTTAGATGCCCAAGGAGCATTAAAGACCAACCAGGAATTAAGAGATCTGGGACTTCCAATTAAAATGAAAATATAAAAAAGACAAAGAGGAATTCAGAATTGAGGTAGAACCAAATCAACTAGGTAAATTAATGGTAGGTACAAAGAAATAATTGATATCAAGAACATGTAACTATTTATTGGAATCTCAGCCAGTCTTCTAGATGCTCGCAGATTTGTAGATACAAGCCAACAAACAACCAGGTTTGGAGTAGTTTAATTTACAAGCAATGAACATCCCATCCGGCAAGAACAGCCAATATCTGATCTAGGTTAGTTCCAGGAGCATCTGCCTTCCAGCGCTGTTTCTAGTGCACCCATGCCCACCTAATCACAGCTAACTCCTGTGTTCTGCCCCATTCTAATTACTCTAATTACTCCCCTTGTCTACCATTATATATGAGCCTATCCTTATCCTTTCTTCTCCACTCTAGTTCCCAATCTAGCTTCAACCTCTGTTTAATCCTCAGTTCTCCCCTCCCCATGTTTGTGTGAGAGGAATGCTCTCCTTCATGAGCTGAATCATCTTCAAAGTGCCTGGTGCTGCCGATTGCTGAACCCCGTTGTTACATCAACGTCATCTCCTCTTAGAGATTCCCTATGTGTTTGCCGCCTCTCAGGTGATGTCGCGGCACAGCATAGCATGGAAGATCAGATCTCATTGTCAGCAATGCTGGCAGGCTCCGAGGTTAATATTGTCATGTTCAGACAACAGGCTGCCCCCTCTACCATAGTTCCACCTGGAAAATGAGAACAAACATGTGAGGTCTCGGCTGTAACATGTACTGCCTCCCCTCTTCCATTGTAGGATATTGCAGGTGGAACTGTCTGCACAACTGAGGAGCATGCACATCTGTGTGTGTTACCCAGGATGCATCCGCAAGGGGATACCCTTGCCATCAGACCAAGTACTGTAAAATACCACTATGTTTATGGGAATCCAGGATTTCACCAATTTCATATTGGTCATCTCGTATAGCAATTTTCAACAATGCTGGTGGTCTCCAAGGCTAACATCATTAATATCGTCGCATTCAGAGCCCAAAGGAATACATTTTGGCAGAAGAAATAGTGAAAAGAGAAATAGTGAAAAGACCAATGATAGTATAGGCCAGGAATTTGGGACGTAATATAAAGCTGGAGGACTGGGAAAAGATCTGAAAAAAAAATTATATGATAACAAAATCAGCGGCATATAAAGAAAATCAATATAAAATGTGCTACCAGTGGTATCTAGCCCCATTGACATTGGCTAAAATGTATCCTAATTTAAGCCCAAATTGTTGGAAATGTAAGCAATTACAGGGTACCTTCTTTCATGTATGGTGGCTATGTCCCAAAATTAAGAAATATTGGACCAAAATATGAAAATGGTTAAACGAAATTAAGAAAGTCTAAATAGAATTTAAAGCAGAAATATTTCTCCTGGGAATTATCAAAGGGAATTATACAAAAGAGATAAAATATCTAACTATGCATATAATAACAGCAGCAAGATTAGCACTCGCACAATGTTGGAAAGGAGAGTCTATGCCGACATGTAGTTTAATTATCCAAAAGATTTTCAATTGCATGGAAATGGACAAACTTACATTAGGATTAAAAGAGAAGAAAAACTCAGATTATTATACAGTTTGGGAAAATAAGTATCATTGGATAAATAATAGCAAACAAGCCATTAAATAAATAAGGAATGTATAATTTAGAAAGATAGAGATATATATATAAGAACAATTAGGAGTATAAAATATGCACTGGAATAACAATTGAAATGTAAGCACTGTCAAAATAGATTGTAATATACACAACACTTTCATTTTAAATATTTGTATTGTATTTTGTATTTTAATGTTTTAAATTTTCAATAAAGATTTTAAAATTTTTAAAAAATTAAGATGCACAAGAAATCATCTTCTATTTGTCAATTGATGGCCAAATTACTAGCTCGTTAAATAATAAGCTTTTCTTTTAAATTATCAGAATGTATCCTTAAATTTACCATTTTTGCTGAATACATAAGAAAGTAGTATTATTGGGAACAGACAAGGGCTTTAATTAGAGAATTTTTAAAGCAAACCAGAGGTTTTTGTTTAAGGTTGGATGGAAAGCAGCTGTCGAAAAAAACAAGTTAAAATGTTTCCTGTATATGTTACCAGAACGAGACTATGATATGCAATAGCTTCTTATGACCCACAGATGGAAACACGATTTTTCTGTTTGTTGTACTATCGCCACAATGGTAGAATGGATGGTGAAATAAATAAAATTAGATGAGTGGGCAAAACTAACCAATTTGATTAAAGAAAAGACTGTACCTGGCTTTGTTTTTACATAGGAACCAGTTTTGAATTTATTTATTTATTTTGCTTGAACTGAAAAAAAATAAATTTTAATTTTGGGATCAAAAATCAGAATTGCTTATGATTGTTTAAATACTGTGCATTATTGAATTTTGGAGCAAAAGGTTAATGTATTTTGTATTGATATCAAAGAAAATTAGAAGATGATTTTTTAACCTTTCCTAACCCTTTCATTTCCTTCTTAATTATTTTCATTTTCAATTCTTTTTTTCTCCCGTTTTTACATTATATGTTGGTAGAAATGTATATTTATGCACACATGCATATACATAGATGTATGGATATCTACATAGATGTATGGCATCTACCCTGCTATAACAGAGATTTTAGTAAGGGAAAATGAAAACCTAGCAATAAATATTTTAGAGGGTACAGTTCTTTAACAGTATCACATCATTTTGTAGAATATAGGCAGAGCCCCTTGATTATTAAGATATGTCAATCATATATAGCCACATTAAGTATGTATATCGATGTGTTAATCCCTGCATACTGTCCATAACGTATAACTTCAATCATTATCTAATGTCATAGTATAATAGAAATGTATATGCCATATATATTATGGGGAATTAAGTTATATGACAAATAAATCTGTGCTCTTTCAAAAGCAACTAAAAAGGCAGAAATATTTGTTTAAAAAAAATCAGTTTACACAGCATGTGGAGAATGATGGCTCCAAAGAAAACACAACACAGCATCAAAGATAAGGTTTTCATAACAAAAGATTGTTCCCAAAACAACAGATTGTTCCCGTGTGATTTGAATTGTTTAATATCATTCTGACAAAAAAATACCAGGAGGTGTACAAAAAGTGCCAAGATGGATTTGACCAAAATTTGAATCAAGCTTATTGAAAAATTTAAAAATATGTGGAAACTGAAACCTTTTGCACTATCATGTAGAACAAGATTCATGCACAATTTATGAATGAAATTGAACAGTGAAACCTGCATTTGTTCCTATCTACAAGCACAGGTGGTAAAGCTGCTTTGTAGCTTTCAAGGTGGCATTGCTATTTCCTTGCAAGGAACCAATATTATGTAGAATAGTGGAAAAAAAAGCAAGATAAAGTAGCAATAAATAAATAAGGTATGCAATAAAAAAAGAAAATATAGTCTTTGACTTATGTCTATAATTGAGATTTTAGAATTAAGATTTAGAATTAAGTGAGATATCATGTGACTGTTTTACTAAATGTCTACAATACCAGAACTCCCAGTTATGGTCATTAAGCAATCTTGTGAATCGATAAACAGATACAGTTCCAGGTAAGGAGCATGAGAGGAGGGAGCTCAAGTTTCCCTTATCTACCTGAACATAGCTAAGGGATCTTCCTTCAATATTTTCTTAAGACTAAACATCCCAAATTCTCATGGGGCATATCCTCAGGTCTCTGTATTAGTTTTGTTGTCCTCCTCTGAGACTTGTGCAACCTGTCAGTATCTTGGAAATGGGATGCCCATCTTTTAATCTAGAGACTATCTTGCAAGGCAAATACTATTCTCCATGTCTCACCCACTGTGAAGTACATGCAGTGTGCTGACATACATTCAGGATATAGATGGCAGAACCTCATTCATAC
The DNA here is from genome assembly GCA_004320025.1 of Laticauda laticaudata. Taxonomy (NCBI): domain Eukaryota; kingdom Metazoa; phylum Chordata; class Lepidosauria; order Squamata; family Elapidae; genus Laticauda; species Laticauda laticaudata. Next base: position 40,007 of record BHFT01045342.1, on the reverse strand, counting down.
AAACTTAATTGACCTCAGTTAAGAATCCTTCCTTGGCCCCCTGTAATAAGACTGAACTATGAATATCCAATTTCAAATTGTCACTCAGCAATTTGCTACAGAAAGCCACTGTATCCTAATAGAGCTTCACAAATTAGTGTGAAATTATAATTATTTTAGTATGGATTTTCTAGCCTGCTCCTCTTCTAAGAGATGGGATTCTCCCTTCCATTATTTAATCTGATGGGATAAGTTACAGTCAGAGTTAATGACTGAAAACCCATCCCATAAAAGGGACTTGGTGGCTCAGTGGTGAAGATGCTGAGCTTGATCAGAAAGATCAGCAGTTCAGCAGTTTGAATTCCTTGCACCACATAATGCAGTGAGCTCCCGTTACTTGTCCCAGCTTCTGCCAACCTAGCAGTTCGAAAGCATGTAAAAATGTAAGTAGAAAAATAGGGACCACTTTGGTGGAAAGGTAACATTGTTCTGCACCTTCAGCATTTAGTCATGACCACAGAGACATCCTTGGACAGTGCTGGTTCTTCAACTTTGTAACAGAGATGAGCATTGCCCCTTAGAGCCAGAAATGATTAGCATATATCTGCGAGGGGAACCTTTACCTTTACCTTAAAATCACGGTAGGAGAATGAGATTTGAACCCCAAATATGTCATTATTTGGCCAGATATAGAAAAAAAGGTGGGGGCTCCTACATTTTTATTTAAAATATTCCATGCTATGGAATTTTCTCTTCTGCACAGCCATTAATAATACAGAAGTTCCCCATCCTGTTGGTATTCCTGGTCATCCTAAACTGGATATTTTGAGCAATACTTTTATTAGGCCAAACAAAATAATTGCAAACTCTCAAGAATTTGCCATTAGGAAAATTCTTACAAATCTGGGGTTATTGGGGAAGCAGGAAAAGAAAAGAGGGAACTGATGTAAAAAGTCAAGTTTCAAACAGGTTAATTTCTTAAGTGGAATGATAGAATGTCAATGATATTAATTAATGTATTAATTAATGAGGAAATAATAGGCTGCAATAATATGTCTTCCAAAATTCCTGAGAAGAAAAGAATGGAAATCATTTGAACCCAGCCCTTTATTAAATGAATTCTTAGGTCTTGGCCCATGAAAGTGATGGCTAAAAATAGGATGGAAAAAGTGATGAAGATGCCTGGTATAAGGTAACCAAAGGACTGGCTAGAAGTCTTTTTCTATTCAAAGTTGCAGTGAACTCAGAAAATGCCTGTGCAGGTCAGCCTACGACAGGAGCAGCCTCTGTTATGGTATGCAGAGTATTTTTAGCTCTCTGTGCCCCCCAGCTAATGAAGCAGGGGCTGGGATGCTTTATTTTTAGCTCCCACGTGTGGTTCCACTCTCTGCCTCCAACTTTCATTGCATCAACAGATACGTATCGGTCACGTTTTTTGGCTGCTTAAAGTGTGCCTGACCTCTCCATTCTCACACATCCACTCCTCATTGCTGTTTACGTATCTTGCCTTTTTTCTTATATATTGTTAGCCTTAACCTTAGTGCCATGTTATCCGTGAAGGAGGATGTGAATGTTTCTCAGCCATTCAGTGGGATGAGAGGTCTGGATAAAAGCCAAACCTTTTCTCCTTCTCCAACCTTCAGTTTTATATCTGACATCTGTTCAAATTCCTACATAAGAACATGTATCAGTTTATCCTCACTGTTCCTATGGGTGTGTGGGGTAGAGCAGAGATAAGGGGGCAGTGAATAAATTCCCAAATAAATGAATGGAAAACATGATGCAGAGAGAAACAGGAATGAATGTGGTGGAACCATGAATGAATTAACGCACAAATTATTTGAATGAGCAGATGCATAGGAGGTTGTTGGTGGTTGTTTTTAGAAAAGCAGGAATATGATGAATGCACACTTATAAAAATAAATCTCAGGGAATATCTTTTTCATTTTTTGTGATGAAAGTTGATCAGACATCATGTAAGACTAAGAGTTTTAATGGTAGATGCATCAATAGAAACACTGAAGGATTTCAAGCATCTTTGAAAGGAAGAGAAAAGGATAGGGAAGACAAGGAACAATATCACCATTTATCTTCAAATAATTTATAGCATCTTCTAGTGTTACTGAACCCTCTGTGTGACAATACAAGCCTATCTTCATGACTGTATATTGGCACAGCAATGATTGGATAATATTAACAGATTCTATAAATCACAGAGCAAAGGGGTTTTCATGAGAAAAATAGCTTCAAAAAGAATATTTGATTGTTGTACTGAAATTGACTGGCTCCCCCATGTTTCTTGATATCTGATTTACATTTGAAAAAAAAATCCCATAATTTTTTCACATATTTTTCAGCCATCACTGTTTTAGACAGGGAGATTGCTCTATTTTGAGTATTATGTGCCTTCATGCCAACAAATTAATCCTGATATTTCAAGACCCCAATGTCCTGTAAGTTTGGGGGCTTCCATCTTATTGAAAGAATTTCTATCCAGATGACCTTGTTCATTTAAAATAACAACATCTGTAAGAATGGATATATAGGATATATAGGTTTTGCCCTGACACTGTTTATATTCATGTATTTGCCATCTCCTCTAATGATGGCAGGGAACACCTAAAAGACAAGATGGAAACTACCTCCACATGATGGGATTCAAAATTTTTTACTGCCAGTTCTGTTGGCATGACATGGCTTGGTGGGCTTGCCTTGGCTTGGTGGGAGTGGCAGGGGAAGGTTATTGCAAAATCTCCATTCCCTCCCCACCCCATTAACCTGTTTTCCAGCTCTGTTCTCCTATGCAGGGCAACAAAGGAAGACCCAGCCGATTAGCTGGGACTTGGGAGGTAGAGAATAGATGGGGGCTGGGCCAGTCAGAGGTGATATTTGCTGGTTCTCCGAACTACTCAGAATTTCTGCTACCAGTTCTCCAGAACTGGTCAGAATCTGCTGAATACCACCGATGATGAGGAGGAGGAGGAGGAGGAAGAGGAGGAGGAGGAGGAGGAGGATCTTCTTATCCATTCAATCATGTCCTACTCTTGGGGATTCTTTGGGCCAGGTCTCTCCACATATTCTGATCTTGCACTACTTCTTTGAGTTTTTCTATGCTGTGACTGGTGTCTGCTTGAACAGTGTCCAACCACCATGTTCTTTGATAACCTTGTTTCCATTTATACATAACTGCTTTCTCCAGTGAATCCAACCGTTTGACACATTCACATCATAAACCCCTTTTCTAATATGCCACATATACAACACACTTAAAAAGGAGCATGAGTTTGTATGGTCACAGATGCTATCTTGACTTTTTTAGTTCCCCATGGATGTCCCTGTTTGTCTCTTTTGCCAAGGATGGGCAAAAGGTAGATATTGATCAATTCTGTTTGATGACTTTTGTAGATGAGCAAGATTATCTGATTCTCAGAAGTATACTGCTGGAATGAAAAGCATTCATAGAATCAGAGGTGGATTTAAGAGAGGAAGTCCTTCCTCTTTCAGTACCACACCAGGCTAAATCCAAAATGGAAAAAAAATATCAGGCTTAATATTTGTTTCATTAATGCTATCGACAGGCAAAAGGCATCTTCTCTGGTCACAAAACTAGGATATAGCAGCAAGATGTAGTGTGAAAAGGTAGTGGAGGTGACTCTAAATTGCCTAAAATTGCTGAGTAGTTTCAGGGACATCATTACTGGTGTTGGATAAATATTTTTCTGACTGTCCTATTGGTTTTTGTGGTTGGAAACACTCCAGAAGCAATGGTTGATGGGTCTTAAAGTTCTATTAAAAATTAACATATATTACTAGCCAAAAATTCTGGGGTGTTTCCAATTCTATACTCTTTATTTGTTTGTGACTTGCCTGCTCTCTGAATTATAGTTGTCAAAGATGACAGCTGCAAATTGAACAGATGTCTCTGCTTCTTGCACTACAGAGCCAGAGGGACCTAATTCACACTTCCTATCTTTTCTTTCTTCTTATTATGTTTCCTGTACATTCATTCTCCCACCTTCAAAGCCAAAGCTGCAACCTCTTCAGTCTTTCTGTCCTAAGCAAAGTTAATTGCTGCATCTAGCTGAAGGTTGACATTTGGAGATGACTGCAGCAAGGTAAGAAGGAGGGGAGGGGAGCTAAACGTCAGTGACCACTTGGAGAATGGAAATTTCCCAGAAAGGAATAAAGGCTGCATCTCTGCTGAAAATATAAACTAGTCTAAAGTCACTTCTGCCCTGTGACGAGTTCTATGGGCATTTCTAAGCTTAGTGGTAGGATATCTTCTTAACATTCAGAAGGTCCAAGCTTCAATTCCTGGCATTCTCAAGTAAGGTCTGGGAAGAAAGCAATCAGTAAAAGAGAAAAAGGCTCTTAAAACAGAATGAAGACCAAATGTGGCATCTCAGCTTTATCAGGGTCTGTTTAACAGAGATTGGACTTTGAGAATCAGTGCATTACAGTGCATTCAGGTGATCTAAATGTAATGCAGCCTCAAAAGTGCCTTTAAAAGCTATAGATGAGCCTGCCAGAATTTCAGTGGTAGGGAAACAGAGCATAATGGTGAGCACCATTAGAAAGATGATGGGATCTGATATTGAGTGCCTGGTTCACAATACACGTGTAGCTATACATACAAATATTAATGCCCTGCATTGTGTTCTTAATGCTAAACTGGGGCTAATGGATCTGACTGAGGATTAGATCAGATTTCTTAAGAGTTCACTGTCCCTCCAATTTGGAAACAAGAAATAGGAATCAGAAAGAGACAGAAAGGGTCCTTGCCCATTTGAACTCTGGCCTGATGCTTTAATCCTGCATACAATTCAACCCCCAAAATAGTAGCCCTTGACAGAACATTGGCAAATAAGTGATGGGCAACATGAGATATTCCTTCTCCCGGGTCAGCCTGTCAGTCCTCTTCTTACCATGATATATTTTTCTGATGTTTTGGGGGGAATCATAGGTGTTGAATTGTGCCATTAAATCATAGTATAGTGGCATATCTTACAGACCAAGATTAGGCTAAAGTACAATCATTTCAATAGATTATCCAAACTCAGCCTATATATTTACTTATTCTTCACTGTGTCATGGGAAGCCAGGAAACTGGATTAATCGAGTAAATCCTATACAGTATGTTCTAAAAACATAGCCATAATATGTGGAATACTTGGTAGTCTCTGAGCTTGGTTGTTTTCCTGCAGACAACCAAGAACAAAGCACCAAGTCCCACAAAGTTCAGCCCTGAGCTACGTTTATTCTCTTCTATAAGTACATAATCATAATATACAGTACTTTGGTGGAATTATTAAAGGCTTCGTAGTTTCTTGCACAAATTCAGAGATTGGGTGGGAAGGAGGAAGGGACGGAGGAAGGTGGGAAGGAGGGAAGGAGGGAAGAAAGGAAGGAAGGAAGGAAGGAAGGAAGGAAGGAAGGAAGGAAGGAAGGAAGGAAGGAAGGAAGGAAGGAAGGAAGGAAGGAAGGAAGGAAGGAAGGAAGGAAGGAAGTTCTCACTGCTCATTCAATTTATGAACTTTTGCTCAGTTGTCATTTGGTAATTATGTACTTTGCTGCATCATACACTGACAGTTTATGTATAAATGTCCACTAATTAGACCTTACTTACTTCTCTTATTTGATTTATATCCCATATTTCCTTCAGGATATTAAGGATTAGTAGACAATATGTTGCTACCCAAATTTTCTTCACTAGAACTTCAGTGAGGTAGGCTAACTGAGAGCTAGATCGTTAGATCTCTATGGCTGGGAATGGATTTGAGCCTCAGTCTCCTGGCCTTGTTTGTGGTTTTTAATATGTTTATTTCTTTGAGAAGTGGATATTTTTGTTTGTTTGTAAATTAGCTTATTGTGTGAATCCAGTTTGTTTTAGCTAACTGAATCATTTATGGTTACCAGTAGCTTAATGTATGATCACAGTGAATTAATAGACCATGAAAACTGAACTGTGAACTATATAGAAAGCATTGGAGGAATCCAGAATTTTAACACAGCCATGACGGGACAGCATCATATTCTCCCAATTAAAAGGGGAAAACCCCAAAAGTTCAAGTATTTAGAACTTCTCCCTTGTTTTTAGTTAATTCTATTTCACACAAATTCACTTTTAAGGAGAATGGGGATGTTTGAACAGTTTTATTGCCCACTTTCTATATTTTTTCCTGCAGTATAATGTTCTTTCTGAAACTGAGCATGGCTCACCAGAAGTTTCAACATTCAGGCATGCAGTTGATTTGGACCACTTCTTTCACTACTGGAGCAAGAGTTTCCCAAACACAATACTGTGACCCAGAATCAAACTGAAAACAGGCTTTTCTCTGCCAATATTAAATTGAATCAGTCCAAAGGTAGGCAACAATAGTAAGTTGTCAAGGACAACAAAGGAGTTGTAAAAATTCCAAGTGGTATCCAGAGAGTTGTCTAAAGACTGTTTTTACTCTTATGTCTTGGAGTGTGGATTTTTAAATTGTTCTGATTAATTAATAGAGATAATTGAAAAATATGTTCATGAAAGATTTGATAAGAATAGACGTTCAGCTGTGTACAGCAGAAACCACTGGTCTGGCCTGGAGAATAGGGAAACTTTTATAGAAAATGACGATAAAAGGAGAGATACAATTTTACAGATAACTTACTATAATATGTGGAACTATTACAATAGCCCACACAAAGGACTTAAGAATCTCATCTCTCCTTCAAGAATAAAGCATTGCAACTGTTTTGAAAGCTGTCTTGGAGGAATTTGATGATATTTTTTAAAACTGATGAAGAGGTACAAACACTTCTGGCTTACTCATTCCTCAAAAATTGAGAGCAACTTCTGCCAGATAAAATAGAGCTAGACCAGGACATTTTGCTTTTTGATACAAAAAAACCCTAAGATTATAACTCTTCCTAGTCCAAGAATAAAACCTTATTTGACTAACTCTTGAATCTTTCTTATACTGTAGTACTTATAATGGTGCAAGTATCTACCACTACAACTGAAAAGCACCAACTTAGCTTAGAGGGACAAAGCAAGTCCCTCTCTCCTCTCCCATTCTTATGAAGCTGCTTCATTTTTCCAAAAGGTTGAGTCTGTCTCAGCTAAATACTTCTTCATTCACAGCAGAACTGAAATCTACTTTTTTGGCACCAGAGTCAATGGAAATAAAATGTTGATCCCTAAGAGGACTAGGTTATTTGGTAACCTGACCAAGCAAAATTTGTAAGGATACATCACAACATAATAAATAACATATTGCTAGTGTATGGGTGATTATTACACACTGGATGGGTATAAAGCAGACAGAGCAACTCCACAAAGCATCCATACAAAGTCTTTTTTATTGGTTCATCTGGCATCCTTATCAACTCACATTTATGATGAGGTTCTTCTTCATGTCCAATCCTTTGCATATCTGAATTGTAGTGCAGAAAGATAATAAAGTCTCATCCCCATGATGATTGAAGCAGCTGTATTGTATGGTGGATTCAGGCAAGAGTGAGGGAGCCTCCCCCAACCCAACAAGTCACTAAAGGGTCAATTTAGTGACCAATCCTGATTACAGATGTGACCACAAGACATGGACTACATTTCCCAGGATACCTTAACTACATTTACCATGATGCATTCCCTTAAGGACAATTCTTAACTAACTATCCCAAATCCCATTAAATCTAAACTGTCTGGACAGCACAGGATTGATAATTTTATGGTGAATTATTCACTACCCCAAAACACATGATAACTTTTCAGTAACTGTTGATGAATGACTTCACTTATGTATCTAAATAATAAGTTTGTATGTAAAACAAGGTTGTTGTTACTCATGAAAGATTTTCCAAAACCAATTCTCTGCAGTGTTTGCTTTTCATGACCTTCTTCCCATGGCAGAACATGTTATATTTCAAGGACAAATGTGATTATGGTTTACTTTCAATTTAGTAAAAGCCAACACAATGTAAGATTGAACTAGGGTTAGAAAAACTTGAATAAAGATCCAGCTCAGCCTTTAAATTCTTGGTGGTCTTTAGTGAATTGTCAACTCTAATTAACTAAAAAATGTTTATAAGGAACAAATTATAATTTCCAGTATTATCATCTTCTAGGAGGAAAGATTGAACAAATGGTTCTATATAAATACATTTTAAAATTAAAGACAGTAATGAGCAAATTGTTAAAATATTTTGAATTTATTCAAAAAGATTCTATTGAATGAGACTAGTCCCTTTAAAAACAGCATATTTTTCAAAAAGATATTCATTATTTTTAATACAAACTAATATACAAAGCAGTGAATGAAAGGCACCATCCTTAAAGAACTTTATAAAGAAAGTCACACATTATTTTAGGAGTTAAATATTCTACTCAGGTTTTGAATTTAAATATGGAAGTGGAAAAAACTTTTTTGAATCCCAAATACACCAATTAGTTTTGAGAGGTTATGTCTATGAATATGTTGACATTTGTGGGAAATAAGTTCAGGGAAGTAAATTTTGAAATTTGCACAGTGGGAAAGGTAAACATTTTTTATGACTCAACCTATTTAAATAACAGCTTTTAGAGCTTATTGATATTCTAAGAATGATGGGAGAAAATTCCAGGTGATCTGAAAAGAATGCTCTTTTTTCTTCTTGAGGATATTGAATAATCATTTACATGTGCATAATCACATATTTTACATGTACATCTCACATACTTGATTTCAAAAGTATTTATATTAAGATTCATTCCACTGAAATAAATATGAGTTATCATTAACCTAAAAATCTCATTGATTTTATTTGATGCTAAGCTTGTTTGAATCAGGATATTCTACCTATGAGTTTTCACACCTAAAACATATCCAGAAATCAATTGTCATGCCCAGAAAACAATATTTACAGTAATAATCTTAGGTTGTTGCTTTTTATTACAACATCTTATTCTATATATCAGTGTATTTCAACTTTGTGAACTTTATGGACTAATACCTAGAAATTCCCAGCCAACCAACCTACTGGGAAATTCTGAGAGTTAAAGTCCATACACCTTAAAATTCACAAGGCTTGCACCCAATGATATATATGAACAGCAAATTAATTTTCCAGTTGTGAACTTTTCAAAAAGCCAAAACAACACTATTCATACACAAGCAGGTGGCATAATATTTTGAGGAATCCCAAAACTTGCAGAAATGCAAACAATCTGAGAGATGAAAACTAAGCACGTGGAAATCACCAAAATAGCTTCATGAAGATACCAAGCAGCCTGCATGAGCATGGAATTCTAAGTGACTTTTAGGGAAGGAAATTGAAAATTAGTTTAGGTTAGACCAATGGGACATGATATAATGAAAAAAATTGACTGAAATTCTAAGCAAGTATCTCCTGGCATACTACAACACTTTATTTTAGAATCATAAGTCTAGGTATTGAATGAGCATCTTCTGAAGCCAACTGAATATCAGGAAAACACAGGAAAGGACTGTGTCTGCTCGTGCAAAGGTATGGTGGTGAATCATTTCATTTCATAAACCTTCTAGCCAAATAGCTTTCAGTTTTGTATTTGAAGTTCACAGTGGTTGCTAGATTTGTAGAATATAATTAATTTACAGCTCAGTTCACTTGCATCTAGATTGCAACATATTGAATCATATTGAATCATAAAGTACTATAACAGGGCTGTCAAACTCGCGGTCCACGTGCCAGATGCGTCACATGCTGATTACGCCCATGCCCAGTTTAGTGAAAGGAAAAAGTCATCACATAATGACACCATGATGACATGAGTTTGACACCTCTGTTCTATAACATACTAAGTTTTCTGCAAATACTGCTGTTAGGTCTTAGGTAATATTGTTAAACACATGTGAACCGACTGTATATGTGATTGACTGTGCCCTGATGTGATCTGAATATGGTATTGTTTATTGTGTGAACATAATATTTATACTGAAGAGCATCACATTGTTTCAGAAAGTGTTATTTTAGGATAGGTAAGGACCTAAAAAAAAGCAATATTTTCAATCAAAGAGATAACAGGACAAAGATTAAGGAATAATCTTCATGCCCAGAAAAATCATAGTAGACTATCATTTCAATTGCATGTTGTAATTCAAATATTGCTTTTCATCAGTCTCAGCCAGAATAGCCAATAGCCACAGAAAAAGGAATTCTGGAACAACAACATCTACTTATAAAAATATTCCAGTTCTAAAAGGACACAATCATCATCAGCTGGAAAAACAGCAGTAGAATGGTATACCATGTTCATCAAAGCTCCAAACAGGGGTGGAGGGAACCTTGGTTGCTTTTTCCCAATCTGACACCTTTCAGATGAAATGGGACTAAATATCCTACAGCTACCATGCTAATTAAACATTTTGGGCATTGCAGTTTTAAGGCATGGGGAGCTCCAGATGGTAAGCAGAAATAGTCAACTGGTTGATTAAATAATCAACCAGTTTAATCAACCAGTTGATTAAACTGGTTGATTATTTAATCAACCGGTTGACTATTTCTGCTTACCATCTGGAGCTCAATCAACCAGTTGATTAAACTGGTTGTGTTGGTTTTAGGTGCCATCTTTTCCAGTAGATAGCATGATTTTCCTCCCAGTGTTGTCCCTGAGATTGAGGACTATGAGTACCAGCTTGCGGAGAGGCAGGTTGATTGTCTGCATATCAATAAGAGCTGGTCCATCCATATAGAAGTGATGTAAGGACTTTTTGACTCATGCAATTTGGTCATGTGCATTCATGGCTCCCTTCTGATTTCAAGTTACAGTGTGAGCTAACATGGCTGGGGGGAGGGGAGTACAACAACTAAAGATGTAAATGTGATCTTGAACTGTATTCCTAAACTATGGAATTTGACATTTCATTATGGAATTTGGTTTTACCATGCCCAGGCATCCACAAAGATATTTTTTATTATTTATTTCTCAGATTTATATTCTGCCATGATCCTAAATAGAGTCTCAGCAGTTTACAAACACTACAAAACATAGTAATTCCAAAGAACCCATAAATTAAAATATTTTAATAAAATAATATTATCTGATAATATCTGATATTATGGAAAAGCACTGTTTTCAGCTTTTTCAGGAAAGCAGATGTTGTTGGGGACAAATAAATATACATTGGAAGGCCATTCCAGAGACCCAGCCCAAAATGCTGTCAAAATGGGGAATAAAAAAATGGATACTCCTGGAATTAAGTAAAAGTTAGAACATATGTATTTTTTATTTCAAATCAGTGTCTGAAACTGAACAGCCATATGGTGGAACTGTTCCAATTTCACTGACCAACTAGAGAATACAATAGCTTATCTAACATGGATCTACTTCAAATTAGAATTATAAACTACTAGTTGAAGAGATCCCAGTACTTTGCTTTTTTCATATTGTAAATTATAGAATTGGTTTGGTGGCTTTTTCATTTATTTGCAAAAACATGCAAGTGGAAGTTCATTCTGACCAAATATCACCTAACCAGATGCATCTGACAAGCAAATTGAAGATCTGACTTTCCTCTTCTGCTTGATCCTAGTATCTGTTGATCTTCAGGGAGATAAGTTGGTGGAAACCTTGAAAAGTGTGTCCATATTGTTAAAGAAGATATCAAAAGCAATATTTAATGACAGGATATTTTTATCATTATTACTTCCTAATTTATCTTGTTAAAAATCACAATTATGCAAGTCACCTAATAGACAGAGAGACACAAAAGCTACAAAGTAATGGTGTCTCTATGTCCATGCAGAAAATCCATGTATAGGGATTGAAATTTAATGTATCCAAATCCACGTTCCAAAATAAACTATGAGCACACTGAGGTTAACAGACTAAAAGATCAATAAGACTCACTGAGTTAGCTTCCCCATTTACCAAACATATTAGTGTAATACTGGTCATCTCCATGTTCTATGGAAAAGATGTATCTATGCAAAATTCTTCGGTGTATGAGTGATTGTGGAATTTATCAACAAAATAAGCACATATACATTCTGTATTATGTCATTTCTCCCACATTTATTATCTATTCCATTCCCCTATTTGTTATTTTCACAGAAGACTAGTAAAAATGCATTAAACTGAATACAGGAAGAATGTCATTAAAAAACTTCTCAATCTTTTTCTAGTATTCAAAGTATAATAGAAGCATAAGAGGAGAAATCTGGATCAGGCAACATCCCACAATGTGCAGATTATTGATTTGGCAAGCATGTGAACCACTTGGTTGCTTAAGTCTTATCCAATACGTCTCGCCTCCAGATGTGTTGAACTTCAACTCCCCGAAAGGCCAAGCCAGCTGGGAGTTCTGGGAGTTCAAATCCAACATTTCTGGAGGGCATCAGGTTGCAGAAGGCTGATCTGATGTTAACCAAGCTGAGCCTAGCACAAGTAACCACTGAAAATTAAAAGCAATAGTCAGCCCATTTTGCCCAGGGCTCAGTGATTGGGGAGAAGTGAGGTGATGGCAAAGGGAAGGGAGAATGAGAAATCAGTATGTTCCTTCATAAGTAAAAGGCTTTGGGAAGTTAAGTGGAACAATTTGCACTATAATACAGCCCAGGAAAAAAGAGGTAGCTATTGAAGAAAGGCACTTGGTCCAGTATCCCAAAGTGCATCATGGAATCCAAAGCAGAACTGTTCCTTCCCAGTGACATCAATCAGCTTCACATGAGAAATCAACCGGAGATGGGGAGAATTATTTCTGCATTCAATCTCATGCTGCTTCCCTGGACACACCTTCCCTGGACAAGGATCTGTGTGCCACCTGGGCAATGGACACCACCATTCTCACCTCCTGAAGTGGCACGAGGCCAGACAAAGCCATCAGCATCTCTCTTCTTCAGCTTGCAGGTGTCCCTTTGCTGTGATTCCAGCGATGCCATTGTACAACCCCGGATGCTTTTTGGGGTAAGGGCTTTCTGATACGGGGTTGGACAGACCCAGAAAGCCCAGACCGCAAAAAGACCCAGAGAAGACCCGCCATTGCTTCTTCTTGGCTTAGTAGTGGGGAAAAGCTGCAGCTTCTATTACATGACACCCTAGGATATGTGGGATTCTCAGAACCTCATTGTCCCTTTGTTATTTGTTGATTGCACATAGAAGCAGCCATAGTTCACCTCCATCAGATAAAAATTCCTATCACTATCAGCCAGTGAGGCTTCATCAACTGAAAGAGATGAATATTGGGTGGGTGCAAAATTATGGGAAGACTGCATTAGGACTAAGATTTCTAGTGGGTCATATGCATACCACCAACACCCTGTCATCCCACTTGTAGTCCTCATCTTCCAGTTTCAGCTTTGGCTGAAGGCATCAAGGTACTTTTTCTGCAGGTTTCTTATACTCCCCTCAATGGCAGGAAGTTTCATCACCCCAGAAAGCAAGATTCTCTCTTCTTCTTCTTCTTCTTCTTCTTCTTCTTCTTCTTCTTCTTCTTCTTCTTCTTCTTCTTCTTCTTCTTCTTCTTCTCCTCCTCCTCCTCCTCCTCCTCCTCCTCCTCCTCCTCCTCCTCTATCCTCCTTCTTCTTTTTGAGATATGTCCCTTCTATCCTTCTGGGAAGCTCCCCATTTCCACCACCCACACATTCAGCCACCATCTATCTGTGAGCAAGGGCCACAGATAGATGGTCTCATCACCAAACAACTCTCTCTCTCTCTCTCTCTCTCTCTCTCTCTCTCTCTCTCTCTCTCTCTCTCCCTCCCTCCCTCCCTCCTTCCATACCTCCCTCCCTCTTTCTTCTATATCTCAGAAAAAACACTTCCCAGCCCTTGTCTTCCCAATTGCACCACACACATAAACGCAAACCTGTACACAAACTATCACCGCCACCACAATGCCAAAAACATCTGCAGAACTCCAGAACCAAGGCCTTTCAAAAAGGTTCAGGTTAACTCCTTCCAAATTGTCTGAAATTTTAAGACACTTTCCGAGCTCTTTTTTCTTATAATGGAAGAGGAAAAGGCTGCTTAGATCAATGATCACTCCCCACATCCTAGTCACTGTTCAGTGATATCTTATACTATAAAAGGGATCTTAGGCAGGTCAGCTAAAGACCTAGTAATAGCAGTCATGCAACATCCTGAGCTTGATGAATATTAGGGTTCAGGGTTTATTTATCAGTTTGCTATTAGCATGTTTTGTCAAGCCAACCCATAAGATATGATATTATATGAGTATTATGGATTCAGTATGTTATCTGAACCCAGATACAGTTTAATTCATTAGCCATATTCAGTATATTGTATGAACATAGCTCGTACTTGTTAGTAGGGAGTGTGCTAAACAAACTACAGGATCCTCCATGTTCCATAGATATGCCTATGTTATGCCTTTAATTAGATTAATACTTTTCAGACTGATAAAACTCTCTGCTGAATGGTAGCAGATGTGTATGTATGTTTTAAACATGCACAGGAAAGAACCACATGCCCATAAATGAAAGCACAATTTTGCATGCTTAGGCACCCATAAATACATATATCTTAAATCTGTCCAAATATTTTTACTTTAGATGTACATCCCAATTTAAATCTATACTATCTCAACATACTATCCTCATTCTTCATATGCCCAAATACGCCTTTATTCATGTACATACCAGATAAAGCACATATCTAGATTGGCGCACAAACTATAGACATACATATCTAACTCTTCTTCAGGAATACTGAACCACAAACAGTTTCATTGGCTCACAAATCTTTCTAAGAGCTTCATGCCTACATGTTTTGCAAAACCAGCTGCACACAAGTAGTATTGTGTGTAAGATCTGCACATATATCTATTGCCACATACATGTAAAAGGAAACCATGACCAATAGTGTTTTTTTCAGCTTTGCATGCCCATAGCTCATAAAAATAACTGCAGTGAAGCCCTAATGATCTGTGGTTTGCACAGTGGTCTATGGTTTGTATTCTTTCCTAACATATTTTACAAAGCAGAAATATTTCATGTTTGAAATTGACCTGCAGGGAATGTTACAGATCAGGCATGGTGCAATCTGTTCTGCACAAGCACATTTAGTCAGTTAACAGAACACTCCGTTATGCTTCCACAGACCCAAAGCCACACACCATTCTTCACACCTCTGCCCTTTCCTCATTACCAACATATAACCCCAAATGTAAGGGAAATATGTATACTAATTCAGTAAGGGATCAAGCCCTCCACTCCACAATATACAGATGGAAATAATAGCAACATATACATTCCTGAAACTAAGGTCTGAAAATGGGTAACTGTGGAGTGGGGCTTAATAACCATATTCAGAGAGAAATAATTGCACAGAAATAACTATCATCAGTCACATCATACCCACCCACCTTTCCCAGAACAAGCCAGCTCTTCTGTCTCTCCATATCAGACCACAACATCACCACACACTTAATTGTCTCTGACACATCGTTTTATTTTTTTCCCTTCTCAACCCCCTTTTTCTGAGTAGTTCATATGCACATACATGCACACATATATACACAAACACATGCAGATAGTGATTTGTTCAAGTCTTAGACCCAGTTAGATCTATTTATGGAACTCTAATTGCCCATGTCACATCTTTATTGCCCAGTCCAATTAGAGTATCCTCTGGGTATTTCCAGAGTCCCATTCCATTCCCCTACCCCAGTTCTTACTCTTCCTCATCCATCCCTTTCTCCAATAACTTTGCCTAGAGACCTTTAGAAGGGTATTAAAGAGATCTTTGAAAGCTGCCTTTCCATTTCTTTCTTCCTATCTGTTCCTGTTGGACAGAAGCTCACCTTCTCCAAAAGGGCACCTCAGAGGGTTAGGAGCACAGGAACTCTCAGTTTGGGGGAGGGGGAAGCGGGCGAGAGAAAAGGAGGGGATCCGTCCAGGCACGGAGCTGCAGAGATTGCCGAGTCCCGCCCGAGACTCCGGCAGGCGAGTCACGAATCGGGGAAGGGAACTCCGGGCCCAAGCGTGACGCATCTGCCAGGCAGTCACGAAGCACCGCTGATTGGGGAGGGAAGCGGGGCGGGGTGGGGGAACGCAAGGCGCAGACAGGCGGCAGAGAAGGAAAGGCGGGCAGGTGGTGCTAAGAGGAAGAGTGTCTTAGGTACGATCGACACCATGGACAGCTCCCTGGTAGAAGGCTACTTCAGCACTCAGGACAGCTACTTAGGTCATAAAATGCTGGGCCACCTCAAGAGGTCAACCCAATTAATCTCCTTCAATTGGAGGAAATTGCAGCGGGGTGTGTGTGTGTGAGGGCTTCAAAAGCAATTTAAAAAATAATTAGATGGTTGCATAACATTAAAATAATGTATATATCAATTGACAGCTGGTGGATATATGACCATCCTATTCTACTTTTCTAAAAATGTTTCCTGTAAATCAGGTAGTATCATAGAAGGGAGGGAGAGAGGGAGGGATGAAAGCTGCTTTTTTATAAGATAGACAGACAGACAGAATTTATTTCCACTCTCTCCTGAATGTATTTTAAATCTTGTTTTCAATTGTCTGGATTCACAAAACACAATAAATTATAAACAAAGAATTAAAAAAACACAGTGTGTCCAAATATGCCCAAGGAAGTAAACAATATAATGTCTTAACATGATGCCTCTTTTCCAAGACACCAGCTATCCATCCCAATTTTAGCCTGAATTAGCTGGCTTTGCAAACCCAGTTTATTGTCAGTGATTACAACTGAAAATATCCTTTTATTTCCAAAATCAAGACAAATTTCTCAAGTTAGCAAGAGTACAACCCTATATATACTTTGATATTGTTCAGTCATTTCTTGGGAAATAAACAATACATTACCCATAGACTTACATATTAAAAATATGCTAACTTTAATTGAGCAAGTATGTACATGCTTCAAAAATAGGTTGCAGAATTCAACTGAAATTAATCCCAAGTGATAAGGTATAAGAAGCCAAAATCTAAGTTATTCAAATATTGTTTTTTAAGAAAAATATGACAGCTATTTTAGTATATCTGCTTGGCATTTCCCATTTGTTTCCAGAATTATGAGAAAACATGAGGAATTCATTCATGGATAGTGATATTTTTATTAATAAGAGCAATCAAAACTCAGTGCATTAATGAGAAATTTGGAAAACTGTATTCAAAAATAGAAGTAATTGACAGTGCTGCTTTTGTTAATACAATCATTGTAATGATAACAATTCATTAAAGTTTTAACAAATGTTTCATTATTTGATTTTATTCCATGTGTATTTTCAGTCAAAGAAATATGAAAAAATATTCCCATAGGTAATTGAATGAGAAAGACTACCTAAACGTATTAACACTATTCCAGAAGATAAGGCAAGAAATAAAAGGTTAAAAACACAAGAAAGCAAGTTTTGGTTGATAATTGATCCTAAAGGTCAGAGCTGCTCAACAATAGATTGCCTCAGGAGGTGATGGATTTTCCATTACTGGAAAGTATTTAATAGATGGTTGTCAGATTTCACCTTTATTCAGCAAGAAGCCATTGAAGAAAGCACATAAAAAATTCCAAGGATTCCATAGTCATTTTCATTGAGGAAAGTGTTAAGTCACAACCAAGAAGTTTCTCATATTTGACTTTTCTTCTTTCCACTCTTTGTAGCAGAATATTTGTCTTCTTATTTTCAGCAGGTGGGCTCCTCTCCATCTGTGTTTTTGTTATCATCAAACTTGCTTTCAGGTTGTTTCTCACAGACAGTGAGATAACACATTTTCACACTTGCCATATGTTGGGAAGACTCTAACACCGGAGATTGGACTAGATATCTCCAAGATCCCTTCCATTGCTTCCATTTTATAATTCTATGAATAAAAGAGAGAAAACTCTCCCATTTTGTAGATCTTCTATTGCTAAGAAAGCACATTTGTGACCATTGGATGGCACAAAAAGAATCATAAAGCTGCCTTATATTGAGCTATGCTATTAATTCAAGTCTCAGGATGCCCAAATTGGTGCATATAGATGTCAGTGTACTCTGATGCTTGCCAGTTTTCTTACTCCTCTGTATTTTTTTATATTTTTAAAATTTTGTTTTTATTTTAAAAGGAAGTTGGCATACTGCAAATCAAAGGATATATCCAGGTTATTTATTTCACAAAATGGTTTGGATTCCCCCAAGGTGGCCTTAAAAATTAAAACAGTGTGAGGCTGCAGCCCTGTGCTTGTTTGTAAATGTGTCTATGTAAATTTTATTTAAAAAATAAAAGGTAAATTAAGATTAATAACCAGTATTTGGAGAACTGGAGTAAAGCAACCTCTCCAATCCCAGTTCAAATTAATTGCTTTTTTTTTTTTTACCAGCCATAACATCATGTGCATTATTTTGTGGCAACCCAGTAGCAGCCATTTTCTTTGAATGCTCTTAAAATATCAGATGGGGCCACTGGTCCAGGAAAAGTGGAAATTCCTAAACCAGGCTAGGACTTTCTGATTCTGTGGTTCTCCAAGATTTTACATCAAAGTCTTTTTCTGCCCTGTCATATGATGCCAGGCATCTTTTAAAGGATGTGCTTTAGGAGCAAGCTAAAATTTCCATGGAGCATACAGAGATGCTACCTTCACCAAATTATTAATTACCTCTAGCATGCAATGCATTTATTGCAAACAGCAAGAGAAAACCATGTTGTTGTTGTTGTTTTCCCTCTTTGGAAGTAACTATCATTCTAGCAACAGATGGGATTTAAGTCACTGGTAAAAGGTAAAGATATGTCCAATTGTGTCTGATCCTAGCGTGCCGTGCTCATCTGTTTCTTGGCTAAGGGAGCCAGAATTGTCTGAAGGCATTTTCCAGGGTCACATGGCAAGCATGGTTATATAACAAAGACACACAAAATGTGGTTACCTTCCCCTAAAAGTGGTACCTGTTAATCTATTCGCATTTGCATGTTTTCATTACATTTGCAGGAGCTCAAGCATTGTGCAGTGCTTGGATCTTGAACCTGAGCTGCCACTTTCCAGCTGACAAATTCAGCCTCTTTAACTGCAGAGTACTTTATCCCTAAGTAGTGGTAGATAGAGTTAAAGCCACATCCTCTTTTTGTCACTATCTTTTGCAACAGCATTTTTGTTATCCCCTTTTTCTACCTTTCTCACCTAAAAATCTACCAGGGAAGAGGCAAATAAGCTGAACATTTATTTCCATATTTTAATTGAACATCTTGTCTAGTGCAGCATATGCAAATGTCATGGACTGCTTACTGAGAAGTTTCAGTCAACGTTTATGAGTAAAATGCTAAAACTGTGTGACTACTTTCTATATTATTTCTTTTTTCTTTTTTGCTAATTTCTAGTTTTCCTTATCTCAAAGAATTTGTGTGACCTTTTTCCTAAATTTACATATTTCTATTAAATAATTTAACTATTAATCTGCCTAAATAAATTGGATAGATTATTTTAAGTTGTGCTTAAAATGCTCCTTCCCTCAAAACGACGCTATAGAGCACTGCACGCAGAACAACTAGACACAGGAATAGTTTTTTCCCGAAAGCCATCACTCTGCTGAACAAATAATTCCCTCAACACTGTTCAACTGTTACAAAGTGTGCACTACTATTACTGTTAATCTTCTCATCACTCCTTATCACCCATCCACTCCCACTTGTGATTGTAGGACTGTAACTTTGTTGCTTGTATCCTTACGATTTATATTGACTGTTTCCTATTATGATTTGATTGATTGTACCCTATGACTATCATTAAGTATTGTACATTATGATTCTTGATTTTTAACAAATGTATCTTTTCTTTATGTATACTGAGAGTATTTACACCAAGACAAATTCCTTGTGTGTCCAATCACACTTGCCCAATAAAGTATTGAGTATTATTAAACAAGAGAAAGCCAGCCTGGTTAAGGTAGCAAACTGGAAACTCAGGAGACTGATTCCTAGTCCTGCCTGAGGCATGATAATCCTGAGCCAGTCACTCTCCCTTAGCCCTAAAAAGGAGACAATGGCAAGTCTGAACTCTTGTTAGGAAGCTATAGGGATTTGTCCAGGTAGCCAACAGGAGTCAATCCTGACTTTAAGAGTTGCATGCACAGAAACACACATACAATTATTAAATGTAGCTTTTTATTAAGAGTAAAGTAATTCCAAAATCATTCAGTGAGGCATGAGCCTTATTGTTGTGCTTTGATGTGCTGCTAGAGCACATTATTAATTCAATATCTGAACCTAGACATCCCTATTCCGGGTTTATCTACAGTTCATGGTTACTGATTTTTCCCTTGGAAAATATACTCTTATTTTTATTGTACTTAAATAGTTTCTGCTTTGAGCCTTGGTAAAAAGAACTCTATGATATTTTAACAACATTGAACAATGTTTTAAACTGAAAGCTTCTAACAGATGACTTCAAACAGCAATGTACAGTAAATGTAAAGCAGATTTTTACACTTCACTGTACATTATACCTCATTTATTTATTTATGTGTGACCATATATATGTACCTTGAGGTCACTATTAAATTTTGGATACTGTCTGGACTAATCACTGCCTGTTTTTCTAGCCATATTTTCAGAAGTGGTTTGCCATTGTTTTCTTCCTAGGCTCAAAGAGAATGACTGGCCCAAAGACACTCACTTGACTTCATTCCTAAGACAAGACTCATGATCTCATTTCTAACCTGGTGCCTTAATCATTCACCAAACCATATATTGTTTAACCATGATATATTAAATGTATCACAATTGGCTGGGTTCACCAAAAACAAACCATAATGTCTTAACCATGACGGAAGACTAATCTACCTTTTTTATTATGATTATGGGCTACGTTCCTTCAACTTTCTTAATTAGGGTTAAAATTTGTTTATTGAATTCAGCCAGTTAAATGACTTGTTGAGCCAGAAAAGGAAACATGTTAACATAAGTATATACTGGGTAATTCTTCCTGCAAACTTAGACTTGTGTTTTCACAGATTAAATTTAAACTAATTTACTAATCTGTGAAAACACAAATCTAAATTTTCAGGAAAAATTATCCAGTATATACTTATATTAATTTGTGAATCACCCACAAGAAATCATTTCAGGACTGAAATTTTCAGAAGCAAGCATAATGTCACCATTGGGATAAATCATACAATTCTGTTTCAGATACCCTGCAGAAGTAAAGATCAACTGCATAAATCAGAAATAATGTTGTGGAAACAACCATTTCCCACAATTATTCCCACAGGCCAAAAATTTCATCAGAAAGAAAGAGAACAGAAAGTGTCCATGACTGAGATCCCAATAAAATATCTAGGAGGACTGTCTAGAGAAAGGGGATAAAAACAAAATTCAATTTTTAAAAATTCCAGTCTGAGATTTTGATGGAAACTGCAAGAATCTCTTCCTCCCTCTCTCTCCCTTCCTCCCTCCCTCTCCTTCTATCTCTCCCTCCCTCCCTCTCCTTACTTCCCTCTCCCTCCAACTCCCACTCTCTCTTCCTCCTTCTCTTTCTCTCTCCCTTCCTCCCAATCATTCTCCTTCTGTCTCTCCCTCCCTTTCCGTCCCTCTCTCCCACTCTCTCCCTCTTTCTCTCTCTCTCCCTCTCCCTCCTTACCTCACTCCCCCCTCCCTTTCTCCCTCCTTCTATTTCTCTCCTCTCTCCCTCCCACTCTCTCCTTACCTACCTCTCCCTCCCCCTCCCTCTCTCTCTTCCTCCTTCTCTTTCTCTCTCTTCCTCCCAATCACTCTCCTTCTGTCCCTTCCTCCCTCTCCTTACCTCTCTCTACTTTCCTATCCCTCTTTCTCCCTTTCTCTCTCCCCTCTCTCCCTCCCTCCCCTTACCTCCCTCCCCCTTCCTCTCTCTCTCCCCTCTGTCTCTCCCTCCCTCCCTTTCCTTATCTCCCTTCACCTCCCTCTCCCTCTCCTTACCTCCCTCCCTCTCTCTCCTTCTGTCTCTCCCTCCTGCCTTCTCCTTCCCTCCCTCTCCCTATCTCCCTTCCCCCTTCTCTCTCCCACTCTCTACCCTCTCCCTCTCCCTGCTTCTCTCTCCCTCTCCTTACCTACCTCTCCCTCCCTCTCTTTCTCCCTCCTTCTCTCTCTCCCTTCCTCCCACTCTCTCCCACTTTCTTCTTCTGCTCTCCTGACATCCCTCTCCCTCTCTCCCCCTCTCACTCACTCCTTCTCCTTACCTCCCTCCCCCTCCTCCCTCCTCCCTCCCTCTCTCTCTCCAACTCTCTCCTTCTGTCTCTCCCCCTCCCTCTCCTACCTCCCTCTCCTCCTTCTCCCTCTCTCCTTTTCTCTCCTCCCTCCTCCCACTCTCTCCGTTCTGTCTCTCCCCCATCCCTCTACTTCCCTCCTCTCTATCCCTTCCTCCCTCTGCCTCTCCACTCTTCTATCTCCCTCCTCTCCTCCTCCTCCCTCTCGCCATCCTCTCCCTATCCTTTCCTCTCTCTACCTTCTCCTCCCTCGCCCTTGCCCCTCCCCTCTCTCTCACCTCCTCCTTCTCTCCTCACTCCCTCTCTCACCCACTCTCTCCTCTTGTCACTCCTCCTCCTTCTCCTTACCTCCCTCTCCCCTCTCTCCTCCTTCTCTCTCCTCTCTCTCCCTCCCTTGCCCCCTCTCCTCTCCCTTACTCCCTCTCTCCACTCTCTCCTTGTCTCTCCCTCCCTCCCCTCCTTACCTCCAACTTCTCTCTCTCCCTTTTCTCTCTGTCCCCTCTCCCTCCCTCCTTAACCCTCTCCCTCTCTCTCCCCTGCTTCTCTCCCTCTCTCCCTTTCCCTCTCCCAATCTCTCTCCTTCTGTCTTTCCCTACCTTCCTCTTCTTATATCCCTCCCTCCCTCCCTCTCTCCCCTTTCTCTCTCCCCTCTCTCCCTCTCCTTACCTCCCTCTCCTCCTTCTCCCTCTCTCCTTTTCTCTCCTCCCCTCCCTCCCTCCCTTCTGTCTCTCCCCCCTCCTCTACTTCCCTCCCTCTCTATCCCTTCCTCCCTCTGCCTCTCCCTCTCCTTCTATCCCTCCCTCCCTCTCCTTACCTCCCTCTCCATCCTCCCTCCTTCTCTCTCCTCTCTCCCTCCCACTCCTTACCTCCCTCCCTGCCTCCCCACTCTCTCCCCCCTCCTTCTCTCTCCCTTACTCCCTCTCTCCCACTCTCTCCTTCTGTCTTCTCCCTCCTCCCTCCCTTACCTCCCTCTCCCTCTCCCCTCTTCTCTTCTGTCCCTCCCTCCCTCCTCACGCTCCCTCTCCCTCCTCCCCTCCTTCTCTCCTCTCTCCCTCCCTCTCCTTACCTCCCTCCCTTGCCCTCCTCTCTCTTCCTCTCCCTTATCCCTCTCCCACTCTCTCCTTCTGTCCTCTCTCCTCCCTCTCCTTACTCCATCTTCCACTCTCTCTCCCTTTCTCTGTCCCCTCTCCGTTCCTCTCCTTACCCACCCTCATCCCTCTCTCCCCTGCTTCTCTCCCTCTCTCCCTTCCTCCATCTCCCAATCTCTCTCCTCTGTCTTTCCCTACCTCCTCTTCTTACAACCCTCCCCTCTCCCTCTTTCTCTCTCCCCTCTCTCCCTCCTCCCTCTCCTTTCCTTCCTCCCCCTCCCTCCCTCTCTCTCCCCCTTCCTCCCTCCTTCTCCTTACCTCCCTCTCCCTCTCCCCTCCTCTCCCTCCCTCTCCTTACCTACCTCTCCTCCACCTCCTCTTCTCTCTACTCTCTCACCCTTCCTCCCTCTCTCCCACTCTCTCCCTTCTGTCTCTCCCTCCCTCTCCTACTTCTCCCTCCCTCTGCCCTCTCTCTCTCCTTCTCTCTCCATCTCACTCCCCCTCCTCTCCCTCCCCCCCTCTCCCTCCCTCTCCCTCCAAGTACCTACTTCTCCACCCCCTTGCTCTCTCTCCTTCTTTCTCTCCTCTCTCCCTCAGTACTACTTCTCCTCCCCCTCCCATCTCTGCCTCCTTCTCTCCCTCCTCTCTCTTCCCTCTCTCTCCTTCTCTTCCACCCTTTCTTCTGTCCTCCCCCTCCTTCTCCTTACCCCCTTGCTCTTTCTCTCCCCTCTCCATCCCTCTCCCTTACCTCCTCTCTCGCCTCTCCACCTTTCTCTCCTCCCTCTCCTAACTCACCTTTCCTCCCTTCCTTCTTCCTTCTCTTCCTCCCTCCCTCTCCTACTAATTTTCTCTCTTCCTCGCTCTCTCTCCCTCCTTCTCTCTTCTCCTCTCTCTCTCCCCTCAGTACATACTTCTCCCTCCCCCTCCCGATCTCTCCCTCCTTCTTCTTCCCTTTCTCCTTCTCTTTCTCCCACTCTCTCCTTCTGTCTTCCCCTCTCCTCTCACCTCTCCCCCTCCCTCTGTCCCCCTCCCTCTCTCCCACTCTCTCTCCTTCTGTCTCTCCTCCCTCCCTCCCTCTCTCTCCCTCCTTCCCTCATCTCCCTCTTCCCTTTCTCCTCATCCCTCCCATCTTTTAGCTCCTTCCCACTCCACCACCTTTCCCCTCTCCTCCCTCTCCTGTCCTCTTCCTCCCTCCCTTCCTTACCTCCCTCTCCCTCCCTCTCCCTCCTCTCTCCTGTCTCCCTCTCCCTCCTTTCCCACTCCCCTTCCTTCTCTCCCCTTCTCTGCTGTTTCTCCTGCCCTCCCTCATTACCTGCCCTCTCCACTCCTTCTCTCTCTCCCTCCTCTCCTTCCTCCCTCTCTCCTTTTCCCTCTCCTTCCCTTTACTCCCTCTCCCTACACCCTCCCTCCTTCTCCCTCCCTCTCCTTGCTCTCCCTCCCTCTTCCTCTCTCCTTCTCTCTCCCTCCCACCTCCCTCTCTCTCTCTCTCTCTCTCTCCTCCCTCTCTGCAGTGAGTTATTAGAATGTGAGTTGGGTACTGCTGCTGAGAGCCAGTTACTATAAATAGCTCAGCTGCTCCACACAGTCCCTTTTGCACCATGCTGCAGAGAACTATATATAGCACTTGGCAATTCAAGGAGCTTCACCTCCCCCTCCCCAGCATGGCCAAAGATCACTGCTCCTCTTGCTTCACCAGGATTATGCATCTGGTCCCCTCCAACAGAGACCAAGAGTCTCCCAGGAATAAAAAAGAGACATTCATTGTATGTTAGTTACCATAAAATGACCCTTTGCCAGCTACTTTACCTGGATGGTACTTTATGTGCAGTGACTAATGAATGAAGAGCTCTTTCAGTCCCACATTGTCTGACGCTTAATCCAATCATGAATTGGCCCTTCAGACTCAGGATTATCAATACAGATGGACAGCAATTTTCCAGGAATCTTCCTAATCCTACTTTGCAGACCAAATTATAGATCAGCTGCCTTCCCTTTGTTCATATGAGCTTGTTCTGGAGGATACAATTTCTATTCCATTTTACTGCACATGCCTGTAATCTTTGGCAACAGCAGGATGTACAAGGAAGAACCCCAAGCAATAAAATGGGCATTTGGAAGGAACTGAAAGGGCTCAAGGTGTGCTCAAGTCATGGCTGTTTTATTATCAAGGCTGAATCATCAGAATTTATCAGGGGTGTGCTGGGAATGAATGCAGTAGTAAGAGCTGAGTGTCAATATAGCAAGCCATAATTTGATCTCTACTCTAGTTCTCACTGTTTGAATGTCTTTATTTCCTAGATGCCTCATTTAAAGGCCCTGTCACACTGCCCAACAGATGCAAAATGTTTGTAAAAAGGACACAGCGGACAAGAAAAATGTTCCATCCGTTGTTATCTGCTCTCAAAAGGGGCAAAAATTTGCATAACCAGAGCAGACAACACGGAAAGGAACGGACGGGGGGAGGATGCAGAGCGGATGGAAAGCAAATGCGGAACGGAAGCCTAGCGGATGGAAGTGGATGGGAGCGGATAGGTCCCCTCTGTGAATGTTTTTTCCGTTNTCCGCTCAAAAGTTTTGAGCAGCTCAAAACCTTTTGAGCGGATGAAATGTCAATAGACGGATGCTGGACGGATAGAGTGGAAGCAAAACAGAGGCAGTGAGTACAGAACGGAAGCATCGCGTTAACCAACAGATGGTAAGTGTTTTCTCCGATTTACATCCTCTTTCCATCCGTTGGTGCAGTGTGACAGGGGCTTAAATAACAACTTTGAGCCTTGCTGAATTCACAAAATACATTTTCCACATCAGGTTGAAGAATTTGCAGTTGCATTTCCATAACCTGCAAAACTTAGGCAGTTTTTAACTTTGCTAAGCATGTTGCATTAATCTGTCTCCTTTTATCATCATTTATGATTCCATGCATTGTGTAGAATCCAGAAAAAAAATTAATTCAATAACCAACTCAAGTGTGTAGTATGAATCCTGTTAGAGTGTAACAATGCAATGAATAAAAATTAAACATTGGCTTGTATTAAGATTTTATTGAAGATTTTAAATAGGAGTTCAATAATTATTATCACATTTCTGGTATTGGGTAAAGAAGAACAGGTTTTAAAACAGTTTTAGCAATTAACTGTAAGGTCCATTTTAGGATAAGAAAAGAACATGGGGTGGGGCCAATCATCTATCTCAGCTTAGTCTAGACTTTCTTATTTTAGCCCAGACAAATAATTAAGCAATGTCAGCATTATTTATTATGAACTCATAAACCACTTCTTGAATTATTTCAAGCTTCACTTATATGACCTACTATAAATATCCCTTCCCATTTTAGACAGACAGAAGAGAAGCATAATTTTGCTAAACTTGGGAGTCCTGGGAGTAATTAAGGATTTGTTCTCCCTTTTTATAAATTTATAAAATGAACTTTTATACTTTCTCTGACCTTTCTAATATCCTGTCAAGAATATCCTCCAAACAAATCTTCAGCCTCACAGTTCTCCAAACATTTTGGGGCCTTTTAGCTGGAAATACAGCTGCAACAAATCCAAGAGAGTGCTCTAAAATTAATCTCCCAGTAGAAAATACCCAATGTGTAGCATATTTTACAACAATAAAGAAAGCACAAAACAGCCGGAAGAAGTCCATTTCTTTGCAAATCCAAAGCCAGGGAGATTTTGTTTTTGGCATAAACAGCAAGGCTATCTGTAACCCTTTTTTTAATCTGGAAGATTCAATGACCAGGCTGGGGAGACAAAGTCAGATTAATACTGGTAATCCTTCACAATATGGACAAACTTTCAAACTGTACCCTGCATACAATCACTCTTGCTGAAGAGCTCACCACTAATCTTGAATCAGTAGAACATTATGAAAATTATGTGACAAGTTCTTTTTGACTAATAGTGACTGCATAGATAAATAGATTGTCTCCATGGCAATCTATCTTTGATCTGGTCCTTCGGGTCTTCCAATGGTGCACCCATCACCACTGTAACTGAGGCCATTCACCAGGTCCTGGTCATCTTCTCTTTTCTTCCACTCTTCCCAGCAATACAGCCTTTTCCAGAGAAATGAATCTTCATATAAAGTGTTCAAAGTAGAATCATTTGAGTCTGATCATTTGTGCCTCCAGCGAGAAAACTGGGCTGATTTGTTCGATGATCAATTGATCATACTCTCCACAGTATTCTTGAAAACCTAAGTCCAAAGATATCAATGCTCTTCATGTCCAGTTTGTTCAAAGTTGAACTATCACTTATCAGGGAATACCAGTGGCTTGAAATTGTGATCTTTGTAGATATAGACAGATTGCATTGTTTGAATATCTTTTTCAAGTCCTTCATGGCTGCTCTATATCAGCATGATATTTGCTATCCCCACTGCTGATTTCTATTTTACTTCCATGCCTCTGTCCTAACTCAATACTGAATAATGGTGCTTGATTATGCACTTGAGACACAGTTGGGTAATTTTTGGGAGTAAGGACACTTGATGCTTATTGGCCACTCTTAATTGGTGCAGACACTTCCATTTCAATCCTCGGCATTCGAGCATGCCACCATTGCTTTATGTTTCTGATATAGGGAAATGGGCACAATAGCTGGCACCACTGCCCCTGCCAAATCACAGCTGTGGACACAGTACAACATCACTGGAGAATTTTCAAACCATGGCTGGCTATGTATTTATATCTGACAGAGATCTCAAAGAGGACATGCCCTTTTCCAAGCTTCCCCACAAGAAATCCTATGAGAGGTATTTTCATGCAGAGAGTGATTCCTCCAGATTCTTGGTGAGTTTCAATGAGTCTCCAAAATCTACTTGTGGCTGTTAAGAGACACTTCCATAGCATCAGATCCATAATCATGCAAGTTATGTCAAAGACAACCCAGGAGGAAGCAGAAAGAGAAGATGTGAAAATAAGTGGCTGGAAAGAATAGGAATGAAAAAAATTAAAGATTCTCTGGGAATACATTGGGCATTTCACCTTACAGAAATGGTGGGGGCAACAAAAGAAGAGTAGAAATAATAGAAATCAAATCCCCCTTTACAGGAATAAAGACACTACTTAAGATAAAGACACTGCTTGGCAAATAATTAATCTATCAAATAATTAAACTAATCTATCTAGCTAAGCAGCAACACTTCCTCTTTAAAAACAAAAACAAAACAAAACAAAAACCAAATAATGTGGCTTTAAGGAAAAACCAAGGAACTTTTCATTATCAACCTCCAATACTTCACTACCTCCACTATTTCATTACCTCAAGACCAATTATTGATAGATAATGCTTTGTCTAGTTCTAAAATAATTGATTTATTTCAATTTAATAGTATTAATAATTGTTAAATGATCACTAATTTACTGATTTATTGAATTGATAGAAATTTAATACTGTATCATTGTGATTGATTGGATTGATTTTTAGTAATAAGTAATCTTACTTTTGATATGTTCTCTATAACTTATCAATTAACATTTATTAATTTACCAACATTCATTAAGTAATGTCTACCTATCACATTAATTAGCTAATGTAATTGTTTAGATGTACTATTGTCATTGACCATACCAGCCAAAAACTCCAAAACTCTTCACTACCAAACAACAAAGAATAATAATCTCCACTATAAAACAACAACAAAAGAATAATATCTCTACAAATGACTTCCCAGACTCCTGTATATTGCTTCAAATGTCTTGACACAATCAATGAAAAGCGAAAATAACATTAAATGCCACCTATGTTACAATCAAGCCACCTCTCCTGCTTATACTTAAACAAAAAGCCTAGCTGATCTTTCTAAAAACATCACCTCTTGTCTATGTCCCATCATGTTTAGCTAAGCTAAACAAACCAAGTACCCTGTCTGATAAGAGTTGAAAAGCATAGAATCATTCATTCACTCAATAGAAGAATGCTTAGCAACACTTTTTGAAACAAACTATACAAGTGAGCGTAAATCTCTCTTGGGAAAAAAATACAGCACAGATGAGCAAAATTTCTCAAAATGGAATCCCAACTTAACAACTACTACAAACTACTACCTCAACTATAATCATAACTACAACCAAACAAAGCCACAAATAATTGCTATCCCATCAAATATTTCCACAATGAGATCCCCGAATCATCAGAGACATCATGGAACATGATCAGAAATGTCCAAATGCCATCTTATTTGGTCTTGAAGACACCAACGAATCAGATGATATCTCCAAAGTTTGCAATATCATAAGCAACTCAAATACAACAAACATCTCTCCTGAAGATATCATTGAAATAACCAGAGAGTGGCCCTGAGTTCAAATACAATGACGGCTCAGTGGCCCCAAGATTTTGTAGATTGTTTGCAAAAAATGAGCCCAGCTAACGTATATTCATTCATAGAAAGAAACACCATTGTAAAAACATTCCCACCCATAACAAACTTCACTCAAGACCAGCATTTATCCATACTGCAAAGAATCCGCTCCCATGAACTCTGCACAGAACTCAAAAAACATGTAAACAATGGAGAGAAGGACTGTACACTGACTACCATGCTGATTGTATCAAAAGTAAATCACACAACCCACAACTCTGCATCCAACTCTACTCATCCAATCCACCATCAACTGAAAACTAGGCACGCATACCCCAAACTATCTCAATTCCAATGACAACTGGCCTGAAATGCAAAATAAATGGATTATTTGGATTACTTGGTGAATTTTGGATTTTTGGTTGTTGCATTTAAATGACTAAAATCAATCAGGTGGTTGTTTAAAAGTGTTTAAAATGGCACCACTTTTAGAAGAACTGAAAATAGAACTTTAAAAAGTACAAAGAAGATGCACAAGAAGGGAGAGGTTCTTTTGGCTTCGTATTTGAACTCTTAGAAATGGAGATCTGGAACTATGAGAAACAACGAAACACTTGCAGACAAGAAGATTGGGACAAAGAAAGAAACCATCATTTAATGATCAAGTAATTTCATGGGGGGGGAGGAAAGGGGGGGAAAGAGAATGAAAAGTTTAAGAATTTGAAAAAACAACCAAAAAAAAAGAATAGGTTGAAAAATAAGTGTAATATTAGAAAAGCAACAGAAGAGAAGGATTTGCAGAAGAGAGAATTTAGAAGTAGAGAGACAAGGGGGTAAAAAAAGGGAGGGAGAAGAAGAGGGGGAAGAAGGAAAGGAAAAAAAAGTTCTAAATGACAGAAACAAGATATAGAGAAACAGGGAAAATATATAAGGATCGAAACTATAAGCCTGTTTAGAGATAATGGGTGAAAACTTAATTGTAAAAGGGATTCTGCAAAGGTACATATGATAGTATTGTTATACTTACAAATAGAAATAATTTTAGAAATATGATTGAAATGATGGATAAAATATTTATCATAATCTAGTGGAAAGTTTGTTAATAAATGAAATAAAAAGTGAATGAGAGAATTAAATGAGGAAAGGATGGGAACATTTAATTATTATTAATGATTTATAAAATATAAGTGAAGAGAAATATGGAAAAAAAAGAAATTATGGAAAGTTTAAGTATTCCCAGAAAGTATATTTAATTGAAAAGAAATGTTAAAGATGTTAATATTTTAATGAATATTAATGATAGAATTGAATTGGATGGAATGAGTGCTTTATTTACATATATAGATAAAATCTTTTTTTTAAGAATATAGTGTGTATTTTAAGAATGTACCAAGCAGAATTTGATTGGAAGTTATGTATTATATTGAAGTGTATACATCTTAAAGATATACATTGAAGCTTAAATAAGAATTGAATGAATAAAAATTAAAAGATATAAAGGTGTCATACTGTAATTAGCAACTACACAGGAGAAAATTTGTTTAATGAGAAAAGATAATATGAAATTGAAAAGACAGACAAAAGGTATAAATAGAAATGACTTCAATTGAGATGAGATAATCAAAATAAAATTGAGAAAATTAAAAGAGGGGAAAACTATGTAGAAAATGTAAAACAGTAATAAGATATGAAACAGAACACAAAAATGTGGCATGAAATTGAGTTTTTTGTCTGTATGAAGAAGTTATAACCTGGGACTATGCTATTTTCAAAAAAAGATGTTTTATTTGTGTTATGGTGTTTTTCTTTTTTGTGAAAACCCAAATAAATTTTTCAAAAATTTTCAAAAAAAAAAATCTGGTCATGTTGTCAATTTCCAAAAGCCAACACAAAAATTTATGCCACCACATAAAGACCTGAATGCACCAATTATCACATTAAACAAAGAGGAAAACTTTCTACACACCAATTCCATACCACGCTTCTCTACAATTTGTCAACAACAAACTAAAAAGCTCAAGGTCCATCCCACCCTGAAAGGACCTAATGGTAAAGACTGCAACAATGACACCGTTACAGCCAACCTCTTTAACACATTCTTTGGCTCAGTATTTGTAAACAGCAATGGATCATGCCCAGTATTTCCTAGTCAAACCACAGACAACTACAATGATCTAATACATATCGATTTTACAGAAAACAATGTTGAAAAAGCACTAACGAAATCTAAAACTCTATCTATTGGACCAGATGGAATATGTGCCTACTTCTTAAAAAAAGCTATCCACTGCCACTAGCCGAACCTCCAAGCAAAATCTTTGAAAAATCTTTCAGAACCAGATATATTATTACTGGGAATTTTTCCTGAAACATATAGTAAAGAATTGAAATACCTGATTGTAAATGTATTAACAGCAGCTAGGCTGTATTTTGCCAAAAACAGAAAAATGAGAAAGTACCATCACAGGAGGAAATTATGAAGAAAATATTGGAATGTGCTGAAATGAGTAGACTGACATTTGAAATCAGAGAACAAAGATGACAAACAATTTTATAAAATTTGGGATACTATTCTATCAATGGCTAGACAATAAACATATAATGAAAATTAAGTAGATTTTTAGAACATACATGAAATATATAAAATGTATTTTATATTATACCTACAAAATTGATTGTAGGATAGATCTGAGAAAGATAATAGAATTGTCACGAAACAATTAAATAAAATATGGATTATCTTGTAAAACATGAACGAATAATAGTATAGTCAAATGATTAATAATGATATTAATGTATTTAGGAATATTTGATTGACAATATGAGAATATATGCAATGTAATTGTAATTGAAGACTACAAAGTGGAAGCACAAAACAATTTGTAAACCAACCGACACATTGTATGTATATATATGGAAGATGGCTTGATGTTTTTATGTTTTGTTCGTCTATGTTTGACTTAAAAAAACAATACACTAAAAAAGAAAAATCTTTCAGGACCAGCCCTTGCCAAAGCTATGGTCTCAAACCATGGTCATCCCCACCTTCAAAAAGGGAAACCCCAGCCTAGTTGAAAATTACAGACCAATCTCTTTATGCCTGCATCACCTGTAAAATCATGGAATCAATTATTAACCAATCCATTATCCTCCACTTAGAGACGAACAACCTACTCTCTAATAAACAATTTGGTTTCAGAAAAAACTATTCTGCAATTCTGCGACTCTAACACTGCAAAAACATATGGACTACACAACTCGATCAGGGCAAAGCAACAGATGCAATTTACATAGACTTCTGTAAAGCCTTTGATTCAGTGGTACACAACAAACTATCCTAACACTAAAAATCTTATGGTATCTCTGGACACCTGCACAACTGGATAGAAGCATTCCTGTCAAACAGAACAGCAAATGGGTCAAAATTGGGAGCGTCCTATCAAATTTTTTACCTGTCAACAGTGGTGTTCCCCAAGGCAGTTTTCTAGGACCAACTCTCTTCATACTCTGCATAAATGACTTCTGTGATTATATTAAGAGCAACTGCATTCTCTCACTGATTGAAAAAAACTTTCAACACCACTGACAATACTGCTACCCATTCCTAAAAGATCTTGACTATGTATCAGAATGGTCAAACAAATTCGCAACTTCAACAAATAAATGATCTGTCTTACATACTGGCAAAAAAAAATCAAGAAAATAAAATACAAGCTGAACAGTTAAGGATCTTGTTGGATGATCCAATACTCTGTCAAGGACCTTAGCGTACTCATCTCTAATGATCTAAGTGCTAGCGCCCAATGTAACTACATAGCCAAAAAGGCATTAAGAGTTGTTAACCTAATCCTGTGTAGTTTTTTCTCTGGTAATATTACACTACTAACTAGAAGCATACACAAAACATTTGCTAGACCAATACTTGAATACAGTTCATTGGTCTGGAACCTGCATTTACATATCTGATATTAATACAGTTCAGAAAGTCCAGAAATATTTCACCAGAAAGGAGTTCTCCATTCCTCTACTTGTTGCAGAATACCTTATCCACCAGACTTGAAATTCTAAACTAGGACAATAGAACTATGCCACCTTCGGTCCAATCTAAGTATAGTACATAAAATTATATATTGCAATGTCCTACCTGTCAATGAATACTTCAGCTTCAACCATAACAATACAAGAGCACACAATAGATACAAACTCAAGGTAACTCACCAAACTTGATTGCAGGAAATACTACTTCAGCAATAGTAGTAAATGTCTGGAATATTCTTCCTGACTCTGTGGGTTTCTCTTCCCCAAACCTCAAAAACTTTTAACCTTAAACTGTCTTCTATTGACCTCACTCCTTTCTGAAGAGGTCTGTAGGGGGGTGTGCATAAGCACACCAACTTGCCTACCGTCCCTGTCCTATTGTTTTTCTTTTTTTCCTTATATGTATCCATTTCGTATATTCATAACCACGCTTGTTACCTGTTTATCATATAATCACTTGATAAAAAAAAAAAAAGTAAAAAGAAATAAATAATCGCTTGATAAAAAATAAAAAAGTAAAAATAAATAAAGAGGGAAAATAGAACTGTGGAGGGAGGTCGAGAGAGTGGGGAGAGAGGGAGGAGGAAAGAGAGAGAGAGAGATGTAACTAAAAATAATGAAAAGTAAATGTGTCTGGAAGTATAACTCTGTAAAATTAAATGCTGTTCTCTATGCAAACCATTGAAAAATGCATCATTTAGTTAGAAATATTTATATGACCACCTACCCACCTACCTTCCACACTAACCAAAATCTCAAATAAATGGAGCTGAGACTAAGTCTTTAATCCACTGGATAGACCCATACTTGCTTAGTCAAAGCATCTAAGGGCAGGAAAAGAAATAATGGATGGAAGATTATCAAAAGAGAGATCCAGCTAAAGCCCATGTCAACACTGGCCAACGGATGCAAAAAGGACACAGTGGATGAGCAAAATGTTCCGTCCGTTGTTATCCGCTCTGAAAAGGGCAAAAATTTGCATAACCAGAGCGGATAACACGGACGCGGGGAGGACGCAGGGCGGATGCAGAACGGAAGCCAAGCGGATGGGAGCAGATGGCGCAACCGCAGGGCTTCGGGGGCCTCAGCAAAGCGGACGCGGAACGGATACAGCGGATGCAGAACGGATGAAGCGGATGCAGAGCAGAAGCCTAGCGGATGCAACAGCGGAAGCCCTAACGGATGCCTGGCGTTAATTGCGCACGCGGGGGGATACATTGCGCAAGCCCCCGGAAAATAACGGAAGCAACTCGGAAGCAGGTCGCCATTCAAAGACCTGCTGCCAGACACAATCGACTGCCTTGCCTGTCCTGCCTGCATGTCTGCCTGCCAGCCTTGCTGCCAGCCTCCCTGCAAGCCTTGCTGCCAGCCTTCCTGCCAGCCTTGCTGCCAGCCAGTCTGCCTGCCAGCCTTGCTGCCTGCCTTCCTGCCAGCCTTGGTTCATGTCTGCCTGCCAGCCTTGGTGCCTGCATGCCTGCCAGCCTTCCTGCCAGCCTGGGGCCTGCCTCCCTGCCAGCCTTCCTGCCAGCCTTGGTGGCTGCCTGCCTGCCAGCCTTCCTGCCAGCCTTGGTGCCTGCCTGCCTGCCAGCCTTCCTGCCAGACTTGGTGCCTGCCTCCTGCCAGCCTTTCTGCAGCCTTGGTTCCTGCCAGCCTCCCTGCCAGCCAACAACCCCACAACCATGCATAAGCACAGCAAGCCTCAGCCATCTGCTGCGCCAGCCCTGGCAAGAGACAGGGCTACCATCCACCCCCTGCCCCTCAACTCTGGTTCTCCTGGAGCTTCTGCAGCACGGGCTCGCTCTTTCTGGGGCTGGCGCTTCTGCTGCTTCTGCTTCTGAAGGAGCTGATGACAAGCACTCCAGCACCAGCCACTCCCACAGCACCTGCACCCTTTCACCCCTTGAGAACTGAGCGACCAGAGGAGTGGCCAGAGAGTCATTTTTGTTTGTTATAGCTTCTTGTAATAAAGTCTATTTATGGGATTCAACACACTTGTATCATTTCTTTTTTTTATATAAAGTCTTGCTGGAAACTTCTTTAGAAAATGGGTTTTAAGCCTTTGCATGCTTGTGGGATGAGTGTTAAGATAGCAGTGGAGTGGGCAGGGATACCTGAGGATTGAGCAGGGATACCTTTTGGATATTGGGTTAATAGCTGTGGTATAGGTAGAAACCTCCAGCGCAAGCATGTGGGACTGTATGGTCCACCTCCCAGTGCACACACTATGGCCCTCATTATCAAAAATAATGTAATAATTATCCACACATGTGCAACATAAAAAACATCTTTTATTAAACCCCTGTTCGATTGTAGGCCAACCAAACATACATGGCACCAATCTCATCCGTGTGATGAGACAGGCTGAAGGAAAGCATCCATTTAAAAGCATATTTACACATCCTGTCTTGCCACTATCACTGCTAGCTGGGGAGTTGCACCCAGTTGTTTCAGGAGGTTTGCCGTGCTTTCTTCGCCTCATGTGAGGCTTTGTTGGGGGCCTAGACGAGCCCTCAGTGTCAATCAGGTTTTTGCCCTTGCCTCCATCCTCAGGCTCCATTGTCCCCTATATTGCCTTCGTTGGACGGTCCACAAGCCTGTTCTGCAAACACTGGTGGTAGGCGTGTCGTGCCATGAAGATTATGCAGGATGCAGGCAAGCTTCCACGATCCTCCTCAAGGTCTCTGCCCCACGGCAATGACTGCATGTTGGTGAGAGGTACCGCGAACCTGTTGGCCAGCGATGCAAAGGCGTTCTCACCACCTCTCTTGGCGCCCTGAAACAGCTGTAAGTTGAAGATCCTACTCTTCACGGGTTGGAGGTATTTGGAGGTGTAGGGCTTTCATGAGGTAGTTGTAGGGAGAAGGCATATCCCCCACGATGAAATTAGTGGGCTACATCAATGCCGTGCTCTGCTCTGGCTAGCGGGGTCTGAGATCGGGAAGCCCACCATGAGATTGTTTCCAGCACCCTCAGGTATTGACTGGCGTTGTATACCTGCGGCTCTGAAAGATGGAGCTCATTGCCTGGAAGCATCGATTGACATGAATTTTGTAGTCGAATGTATCGACTATGGCGAAGAGGACAATGCTTGAAGTAAGCCCTTGATAGTTGTTGATAAGGTGGACCCGACTTGGCTGGAGCTTTGCAGGCACGTTGCTTGCCATCTAATGGCTCAACGGATTGTGGGGGAAGTTCCACTTCTGATACCACTGCTCTGCAACTTTCTTCCATCCTTCTTCAGTGGAGGGGGCACTGGAGGAGCTCCTCCTTGTATTCTTTGATGATGGCCTGCACCACTTCTCTGACACAAAGCTGATGGTGCTGAGGTGGCACCCTCCAGCCCGTACTGCATGCTCCTGTAGGTGGCCCTGAGCCAGGTGCGCAGAGTGTGTGCCACCTTGGGCCCAGTTCCAGGCCGGGCGGGAAGTTGGTGTATAGTCTTGATCACCTGGCGTGTCAGCCGCGCACAAGTTCGTCAAACATGGCTGGAGGAGCATCCTCATGAAGTTCTGGAACGCCGAGTGTCTTGCTTCGAACTCCACCATCAGCTGGTTTGTACATCCGTCCCTGCTTTTCTGGCGAACCATCTTTGGACCCACGAGGACTTTTTTTGGTGGCTCCTTTGTTTCCCGTAGTGGAGTCACAGAGCCTGTAGGACGGTTTCTACTGTTGCAGAAGGATGTGGCTACCGAAAGGACTTGTCACAAATCCACGGTGGACATGTACTGGATGCCTGTGAAGAGGAAGAGTTCAGAATGAAGGCTGCAGAGGGTCTGCACAGGTGGGCTGCTGGTCTGAAAGTGAGTGCAGATCGATTTTGGCTCCGCCCTTTTTATAGGCAGTATAGGTGTCCCTTTGCTCTCTAGGTCCTCTAGGATCCTGTAACATCCTAATATCCGAGAAGGTCCCCTCTGCGAACGTTTTTTTCCGTTTTTAAATGCTTTGTTTTCCGCTTGACATCCGTTCTGCATCCATTCTGTAGTCTGTTCTCCGGTCCGTTCCACTTCTCCCCTTGCGTCCGGGCGGATGCGAGATATGCACGGATGCGGAACGGATTGCCCTAGCGGATATAGCGGATGCCGTAACGGCATGCGTACGGATGCACTTAGCCGGATGCAGATCGGATGAACTGGATACATTTTCCGCACAAAAGTTTTAGGCAGCCCAAAACTTTCTGAGCGGATGAAACGTCAATAGACGGATGCTGGATGGATACAGAGGAAGCCAACCAGAGGCAGTGAGTACATCGCAGTTTCCAACGGATGGCAAGGTTTTTTGTCTGTTTTACATCCTCTTTGCATCCGTTGGTTCGGTGTGACATGGGCTTAAAGTTAAGGAAAAATTTCCTGTCAGTGAAAACAATTAATCAGTAGAACAGTTTGGTTGCAGTAGTAAATACTCCCTCACTGGAGGTTTTTAGAAAGAGATTGGATAGCCATTTCTCCAGAATGGTCTACAGTCTCAAGAAGGGGGCTGGACTAGAAGACCTCTAAGGTCTTTTCCAACTCTGTAATTCTGTATCTGTTCTGTATTCAGTCCCATCCTATCAAATGAATGGATTGTATCATTGCTTTTTTAGAAGGAGACCACAATATGTCAATTTGTCCACTAGATGTCAGAGTTATCCCACCTTTTCAGCTTTAATGTACAGATAGTCCTCGAGTTACGACCACAATTGAGACCAAAATTTATGTTGCTAAGTGAAACATTTGTTAAGTGAGTTTTGTCCTATTTTACAACTTTCCTTGCCAAAGTTGTTAAGTTACTAACACAGTTGTGAAGTGAATCTGGCTTCCCCATTGACTTTGCTTGTCAGAAGGTTGTAAAACAAGATCGCATGACCTCAGGACACTGCAATTGTCATAAATATGAGTTATTTGCCAAAGCATCTGAATTTTGATTATGTAACCACGGAGATTCTGCAACGGTCGTACATGGGAAAAATGGTCATAAGTCACTTTTTACAGTGCTGTTGTAACTTCAAATGGTCACTAAATGAACTGTTGTAAGTTGGGGACTGCCTGTAATGTATGACTTTGTGTCCTTATGATTTCTGCTGACAGAAATCTTATGATGCTGCTGACAAGACATTGTGTGTCTTAGAGTCACTTCTGGGTTGAGAAACACTGACATCATGATTCCATCTGGCTTATAACAATCTGAAAGTTGGGACGAGGAGAAATAATATCAAATGTTTTTTTCTGACATCCCCTAGCCACTAATCCTTGCTGCAATTTGTTTTAGGATATGATAGGAAAAAGGTAGAGAGACTGAATCAGAGACCACATTTTTATACAAGCTACTATGGGAGCCTTTTCTATTTAAAAAAAACAATCTGTTTCCTGAGAAATTTCATTTTGCAACTAAAGAAAGAAAAACCCTTCCTATTTATACATTCCTAAAAAAGAAAAGGAAAAATTCTTTCAATTAAGAGCACCTTTAGATAAAGTCCTGGCTTTGGTTTGAGTCAAGAGGCCTACAGAGTACTTTGATCCCAATTTTGAAAGCTGAATCATTTCCACCTTCTATTTCAGTTTATTTGAAACCAGAACAAAGCAGAGATTTGGAATTTTTCAGAATGTGGTCCATGTTTCCATTTGTGGGAAATCTCAAATTGTGCTTGTTTTCTGGCTCCTATACTTCTTCTCCTGTGCCACTTCACCACCTGTTGGAAGTTATGATTCACTCCTCTCCTAGGAAAAGAAAAAGACATTTAAAAATATTAAAATGGGAAGGAAAATCCCCTTAAAAGAAAGAAGTGGAAACACAAGCAGAAATTCAGCTTTCAGCCCCCACCTTTGTCAAGTAGGGCCATTAAAATAGCTGGAGGGAGCTTACTTTTAAGGCTAGGTCCCACTAGCCAACGGACACAAAACATATGCATAAAGGACACAGTGGACAAGCAAAATTTTTCCGCTCCAAAAAGTGGTGAAAATTTGCATAAACAGAACAGAAAAGAATGGAAAAGAACGGAAAAGAACGGACATGGGTAGTACGTAGCGGGGTTGTTAAGCGGATGTTCATAGGAAGCCTAGCGGATGACAACGGATAGAAGCGGATGACACCTCCAAAGGGGTTCCGGGGGAGAATTGCGAAACGGACGCATAGCGGAAGGGGCGGATGCATCACGATCGCCTAAAGGAAACAAAGCGGATGCCGCGTGGATGTATATCGGATGCAAAGCGTTCATTGCGCATGCGGGAAGTATGAATTACATCAGTTCCGCGGGTATAAAAGGATGCAGCATGCATGCAGTCAGCATTCAGGGGAAAGACGTGCTGCCACATACATCTAGGAATAACACCATGGTTCATCAGTCAGGGAAAAAGAGGAAGTCCATGCCTACTCGTTCCAGCCCTGGCAAGAAGTACAGAACCAGCATCTCATCCCCTGGCACTGACTCTGAACCTGCTGCTGCTGCTGCTGTGGTGGACCAGCCCCAAGGCCCTCAAGCCCCTCAAAG